>JANHFO010005748.1:18351-31441 GCA_032468095.1 Pareas carinatus | reverse complement strand
CTAACCCTAACCCTACCCCCCCCCCCCGGATTGTCCCCAACTCCTAGCTAGGGTTCTCTCTTTGCAATCTCCTGTCTATTTCTGTTTGTCTTTTTAAGGCCCGGGTTAGATTTTTGAGAGCACTTCCTAAATGCCTACATTTTTATATCCAACGATGACTTTAAAATTATTTTCTAGAATTGTTTGAATACCAAAGAAATTGCATTCCAGGTCATATATTAAATGGAGAAGATCAAGTTCTTATAAAAATGCACAATGAACGAACACTAGGAGTCCTTGGTGGTCTCTGAACTTGGTTTTCTGGCAAAGGTTTAATTGCCATAAAGAGGATGTACAGATGATGCTACCTAGTTTCAGTAATGAAACATTTGCAAGAAAACAACTGAGCTCAGAGAACATCACGGTCTCCTAATTTCAACTCTGAGCTATATTCTCCTTTTATTGGTGAACAAACTTTCCCGAGCATCTAGGCTCCAAATACATTTCTTTTGTTATGCATAAAAACAAGAAGTTTCTCCCCACTAAGGTAAGCTATCAAGTTTGAGTTACAAACTAGAAAGGCGCAGGCTTACAATATTTGAACTATCACATTACCGGGTTCAGTCCCACATATGATAAACTAAAGAGACGAAGTGAAGTTTTTTCCTTTAATATCATATTACTTACATCTGTCTTTTCAGCGGTATTGGCTTCAAATTATATTTATCAGAGGCTACTGCAGTATTTATGTTCTTTTTCACAGGAATGAGCGATGGAGTTTCCATTTCCAAACCTACAAGCAAGCAGCCACAATAAGTAACAGAATAATTTAAAAATTCCAGAACATTCTAGGAGCATGGACTGAGCTATCTGCCCAAGGCTAATGAAATTCTAGCTAGGATAATTCTAATCTAATTATACAGCCATTAACAATTCTCACTATACTCACCTGTGGAGCGAAATTTGGCATGGCTAGGTGCTGTGGTGCGGAGAGATTTTGGTTTTTCTTTCTTCTTTTCAGGAGTCTCCTCAGGCTTCGCTTCTGATTTGGCTTCCTGAGGTTTCTCCTGAACAGAAAGTGCTTTGCTTCTATTTTCTTCCTTTCGTTTTTTCTTTTCTCGTTCTGTAAAGACCAAACGAAGTCAGCGGATTAGACAGGCTAAAGGATTAATTCTTTCTAGTCTTTCTGAAAACACCCCTTTCACAATACAACATTCAATAACATTTTTGCCTTAGAGAGATACTTTAAAAGTCTAACATTACAATGTCTTGGCAATACATAAACACAATTGCTTCTTGGCCTTTTGGCTAAGATGAAATGTAAAAAAAAAGTAAGCAATACACTGGGAAGACAGTTTAGGAGTGAACAAGAAATGCTTAAATTATTCTCTCTCTTGTCTGATTGTTCCCTAAGTAGCATCTCTTTCCCTCATCCCCAAGGTTATCCACTCATTCTGTGACATCTGGAATACAAAGTAGATGATACATTTTACGTAACACTGCAGTCCCACAGATTATTACAGCAAGAGTCCAGTTTCATACCACACACTCTTCTATGGAAATACAAAGCCACTAACCTGTAGGCTGGGAGCTACTCTGAGAGCGGATCACACCCATCCAATCGCTCACTAGTACGGAAGCCAGTCGACGAAGCTCTAATAAGGAAAGAATGTATAAACACTCAATTAATTAAAAAAGGTTTTTCCAAATATGACCCTACAAACTCAAAATGGTGTCCAATATCAGAGCTCTGTATATGGCCAAGTGACAATTACCTTCATCATCACTTGACTTGCTGAGCTGCTTCACTAATTTGGCTGTGTTGTTCTGAAAAAAAGGAAAAGGGACAGATTCGGTTATATAGCATAAACACCACAAGGGGTATCATTGCAGGTTATCATCCTGCAATTGGGACTATTATTCTGTGCACTGAAAAGATGAACCTGAAGAAAAGTTAAATCCCACAGTCCTCTTTCTTCCCTCCAATTTCGGACAAAATGACTTTTGCTTTGATCTTGGAAAGGTCAAATTAAAGAATAACTTCCACTATTGTGCAATTCACTAACTTGTTTCAGATGATCCACAGTCAGAGGTAAGTGTTGGAGTGTGAGTAGAATCTGCTGAAGAAGGGGTACATTACTGGATGCTTTTGAGCTTGTCAGCCACGTGTTAAGGAGCTTATAGCCACCAACTTTGATGAATCTGTAGAATGAGACAAAGACGCATTCATATGTCGACTAGTATTACTGAAACACAGATTATAGAATAACTACAAGTAGCTGAATACACACCTTACGCCAAGCAAAAATCACGTTACTGTAATGGCTGCTGTATACACTGTATACAGCAGCTGTATACTTACTGTATACACACTCACACATGTAACATTGCATAATTTATATTTTGTTTGTTTCATAATAGTAGTTAAGTGTATTCTTAGAATTTCCAGGAATACAGAATCAAAACCCCAATATTGTGTCCTTCTACCCTTGCTATCATTACTGCTTCCGTCTACACTCGCATTTATACTCCTTCATTCCATTAATAAGCTACCAATGAATTGGAATCTGACTGAAAGTAGATCAAGGTGAATAGCGGTGCAGGAAAATGCTCAAAAGCCAAGGGATCAAATTAAAATAAAATAGTAGTGTAATGATACTTTTAGCAGAATTTGTAAAAAAAAAACACCACTTGCTTTTTATTATTTATTATTTACATTTTATTTACATTTTAATATATTGAACACCTTCCTTTTGAAACTAGCAGACTTAACGCCATTCCCCATAAACCTTCAGCAGAACTTACTTTGAGAGTATATCTTGTGCTCGGGTCTGTAACAGAATGTTCAAGTAGATGCAACGACTGACCATCTTCTGCGCATCTTTCATTAAACTGAAATGGAAAAAAGTCAGGAATGGAAATTTTCAATTTGGTTGCAGATAGAACGAATGGAGAACTAGTCTACCGAGTATATAAATGCCAGTTAAGTTCAGGAGAAATAGTTGGGGGGGAAAGGAAATTAATTCACTCAATTACTCCATTCTTGAACATCATGTGTAATAGAACTGTAGGAAATTGCAAAATGCTGGACAAACTTTCTCTTTATTTTTTTCCATACAAGGCCTATAATTCATATCAATACAAAGAAAAATAAAACTCAATGAAGTATTAAAAGTCAAACAGTATTTCAAACATGCCAATATATTGCAGTTACAGGCAGTTCATGGATTAACATTAACACTTACTTAAAAATTTTAGTGATGCCTTCATGACTTTTGACTTCTCCGTCTTTGCCAAGGAAACAATCCAATCCTTTGAGAAGCTCCTTTGGATCGATGGGTCTAGAACCCATGTTTGCAAATTCTGCCAAAAACAGGAGAAAGATATTAAATTCTTTGGGAAGATAATTTTTTTTACAAAACTTGTTTTAAAAAGAAAAATTTCTAAGTTAAACATGATTTGTCATTGTAGCGTAGGAAAATATAAAAACACACGGAAAAAAGTCATCCACTTCCTAGGTGCAAAGTATTATCATATATCTTCTAATTAGTAAGTCCATCAATAGGGATTCTTGAAGTTTTGGGAATCCAATAAGAAGTATTTCATTTAAATATCAACAACTATTTTACCAAAAAAAACCATTTTCCCATGTAAATTGTTTACTTGGCCTTAAAACTAGAATCCGTTTCTAAAATATGTAAATACACAAGCATTAATTTTGTTGGTTCAACTAAAATTAAGTCAATTTATCTAAAACCCACAGCACCTATGGAGCTCAAATTCCAGGGTATTGCCGTTTTGGAATCCCAAATATCATTTGTGTCTTCAGCTTAAAAAAGCCAACCCAAGGAAGATAACTGGTTTGGATTTCTCAGTTCAAGTTTATTCACAAAAAGTCTCAATGACTTCAGTTTAATTTATTCTCTGCTAAAGTAACCAAGACTTGCTTTTTCTTAAAATCAGAATATAATCGATAGTATTTACCCACACTATTTGTTTTGTAGCACACATATTATTGCATCCAAATACCAGCCAGGAACATAGATACTAGTGTTACAAATGATGAACTATCCCAGTGGAACTCAAAACAGTTTACGGATCTCATTCTTCTGACATCTAATTGATAAAGCATAGTAATAAAGTCCTTTGTTTCTCTTTATAGATTTCTGCTATTCTATGCTGGTGGTCCTATAGAACCCATTTGATTCATGGTACTTGCTCAGTAAATGAGCACCAAATGTAGCAATGAAATGGAAAGTATTTTAAGCACCTTGATATAAAGGTACACATTTTCTATTTGCTTTCAAGTCTTTGTGCTCAGTGGGAATCAATTAACTGATTTGCAAATTATAGCCAAGTGTGTTCTTAATCACAGGGTTTGTTGTTTATGCTCAGGAACTTGCTTAATATGGCTTTCAGTGCAAGACTGTTACATAGATCAGAATCCTGCTACAATTCTGTTTAGAGCATTGCGTTTCAAAGACAACCAACCATACAAGATGGTAGTATCAAAAATGTGTATTAAACGTGTGTTAAATCTATTTTTGACTGTCAGTAGTTTAGTGTATGTATATTCAAGGAACAGAATTTTAAATGTATAAATAAGAAATTTAGGTTTATCTGCTCCAGTATCATTTGGGCAACGCACGGCTGACTGCTCAAAAGCACTGAACATTTTTAGCTTTTAGCTATGCTTCAAGCTGCCTTTCCTTAATTTCCAATGCAGGTCATCTAATTTAAGGTATAAAAATATACTACCCACAACTGGCCTTTTCATGTTTATTAGGCTGTGTGTGAATAAGGCCTATACTATGATATGGAAAGTAGTTTATAAATTCCATGGTAAATGAAGCATTACCACCCATCGGACTAAACGTGTACTTGAAATTATGCTGCCTGTAGTTTAACCATCCTCATTCTACTGGTTAGGTATGGACATGTTCAGTAACCAGCTTGCAATTGCTTTTAGAAGTATGTGGACAGCTTAACAAGGTGCATCTTATAAAATTCTTGTTTGATGCAGTGAAAACTGTCAGTCTTATTGTGTTTGTCCAGGATTCCATTTAGAATATAAAATGAGGTACACTAAATGTATCCTAATGAAATAACTCTGTCACCGTGCAGCACATCCTTTTTGCAAAATTAAGCTAAGCTTTGGCTTTCCCCATTTAATATGTCAAAATATTTTTTTAAACTTCCCACAGCATTAAGTAACTATCTCTGTGGTAGAAGCAATGACCGAGTCAATGGAACAGTCTTCTTTGTTTTCCACAGAAAGTATCTTCAGTTCTTTTAGTATAACAAATTGGACTAAGCAGATATACCACTTTTTCACCGCCATGGAGATTAGGTATGTAGAAATATTTTTTCTCTAAAGCAGGAGGGCCCAGGTCCAAGTGTACTATGTTTTGGATATAGTAACTCTTAAGAAGTCCATGGCAAGATCCGGTTGTATTTTCATATGGAGGAAAATACTATTCAGGTAGAGATGATAGTGGAGTGGGACTGTAAAGATGTTACCAGCCTGTGGTGACTTGTAGAGTCCTTGTTTGGCTTCAAGTCCAGTTCTGAAGAATTGCTATTGAAGGTCTAGATCATGAGTTCACTCAGTAATGGAAAGGCCAAATGAGGTGGACTTTGGAGACTGAACTCCCCTTTCACCCCACAACATGGCCTTCCACATGCAAGACAGCAATACATTGTTGAGGAAAACTTGCACTGATGAAACTTGGGCTCAGCCTGCTTTGGTGAAGAGGACCTCAGTCTCCAGAGCTGTCATTCTGGCACTTTTTCAGCACTACAACCCCAGGAGAGAATTAAAAATACAAATGTTACTTATAATTTATGCCATTTCAGTTTCTAAATCCCCACATCTGTAGTGGTTTTGCCAACAGTACTTTGATATCTACTCCAGTAACCAGAGGAAAGCAGTATTCTTTTCATTTATTCTGCCCTTGATCATGATTGCCTGATTTAAAGACTGAAGTCCTGACTGCTAGCTGAAGTTTTGTTAGGAGCAAACCGCAACTTGGCATGATTGGGACTCTGCATCTCTAGATTAAGTAATTCTGAGTGATGGGTGCATTACAGATCATGTGAGATTCCAGGCCATTTTAAACTTAGGCCTTCCTCAGCTAACAGACTGTGATTATAAGGTTACTACAGAGGTTCTATCCTTATGAATATTAAGAAACTCCTACATAATTTGAGAACTTTACATTATAAACCAACTTTTAAAGAAGCAAATAAATCAGTGTGGCCACCATCTTGAATTTAATCAAGGTTTACAGGAAAAAGCTTCACTTTTAAGAAAACAAGCAATCCAGCAGCACCTGAAAAGACTAATCAATACATTTAAGGCACATATGCTTTCAAGAGATAGTACTGGACACACATAGCAAAAGGGGAATTTTTAATTTCCCCTTTATTACAAGAAATAAGGGGCACACAGTATATCAACCAATTCAAAACTAATTTGTTTCAGTGTTCATCCTCAAGCAAGAGCTTCTAAAATTCTGAGTCCATTTTTCTCTGTTACAAAAGTAGAACATTTTGACTCAATATGCAATATTCTGACAAAAATTTCTGCCTGATCAAAAGTTAAGATTCTGAGAAAACAAAATTTCACTTAAAGAATGTTTGGCTTAAAGTTTTTGAAGAAGCAAATCTTAAACCTCAGCTATTAAGATTTCTGTAGGAATTAAAGGCAATTTAACAAAAAAATCAAGAACTATACTTTGGAAATATCACTACCTAAATTCTTTTGCAACTATACGGGGGGGGGGGGAAGGATTAAAATAAGGAAAATGAGTTGCAATATAAGAGCATCTGGACTAAAAGGATGAGTAGTTAGGCCAGACTTTCAGTAAAACTGCTCATTCTTTCAACCAAACATTGTTTTATCTTGGCTCCTATTTCAAGTGTCTATTAGACTGCAATTTTAATTTGAGGAACTAAAGCAGTTAGTTACCCAGCTGCCATTTTTAAGTTTACATATTTATTTTAAAAACTGTGAGACTAAATAGGCAGTTTTATGGCAGTTAATTATTTGAACTGTAAAACTATGAACTATTAGACCTCCACTTTTGAGCCAGGATCTAAAACTATAAAGCTATGAAAAAGGTATTGTCCTAAGACATACTAATCAAATTAGGTTAAAGCTATGAAAAAGGTATTGTCCTAAGACATACTAATCAAATTAGGTTACATATTAGCACCAAATAATACTTCTCAACTTGTTTTTTCTGCAGCTAATTCCATTTTTAGCACATCTCCATTACTTAATTTGTTCAAAGTAGTTAGCAAGTCTGAACAAACCAAATTTCATTCCAGATTTATCACCAATTGAGTTTCAGAAACATTCTGAAAACCTGCTTTATTATAACTAAAACCAATTAGTAACTGTACATATTCAATTGGAAGCACCTCACTAAACCTGCTTTTAAGTACACAAATGGTGAGCAAAACTAAAATTGAACAAAATTAAAATTGAATTACCAACCATTTGAAAATAATCCAAACGTGGAAGGTTAACTAAAGCAATGGTATTGTAGTACCAGCTAAATTAGACATTTTATTCATAGAAAGCAAAGTTCCAAATTGCAATTATGAATAATAACTTTACATTTATACTAAATAGCATGGGTGTAATTATGAACATTATCAACGAGTCCTTCGGGAGCAGATATATAAATTTGTATAATAATAATAATGAAGCATGTTGATCAGCAATGTTCATAATTACACCCATGCTATTTTATCTCGCATCTGAAATAAGACCGGATTTTTTTAAAAAACTAAATTTTTTGGCTCAAATCTCCAACTGTTGGGAGACCGCGACATTATGCTTTGTTAATAATTCTGCATTTAGCTAAATCTCAAGATAGATATATACAAGTCATTCATTGCTGTGGGGGGACTTGAGAAGTTAAGCTTTCTATTCTATTTCTTAGTCATTAAAGTTTACAACTCTTGCATTATCAATAGTATCTGTCATCCTATTTTTATTAGTTTAGCATGGATGCGAAAAAAATCTACAAGTACATGCAAGCTTAAGCTTTAAACAGCCTCTAATCCTAAATGTACATAAAAAGGTGCATCTTGGTCCTCAAGCCATTTTTAAATTTCATTTTAATAACGTTAAAACTAATTTTATTATGAAGCACAATGTAAACTTGGCTGGACAAACTAGCCTCTAACAAATTTTAGATACATTCTACTTGAATCCTAAACTGTTGGGTTTCCAGATGCTTCATACTCAGCATGCTTAAAATTAAAGGAAACTACTATTTCATGACATCCCTCTAAAAATAAGAAACCCAGTCTCACACAAACACTTGTTAAATTACAAATTCCTTAGTAATTCATAGTTCACTGCTATATTTCATACAGAAATTCATCTGAATAAATTATCTACAGTCATCAAGTGGTAATAGTCTTTAAATGTTTCTCTAACTCCAATTTTTAGAAGCTACATGTTCATTTGAAACTTTTGTTGCCTTATATTTAGAAGTTTAAAATAGGTTGCCTCAATCACATGGGAATCTCAATGGAATAAAACATAATAGTACTTTCATCTTTCGAAAGATGAACCTTCACAAAGGAGATGGGCAAATACTAAATATTTAGCTGTTACTACCATCGTAGAAATTGTCAGACAACTGCATGGTAACTTTAGATCCAATGTTCAATGCAGATACCGTAATTCTGTACATTGTACAATGCAACAAAATAAACTTTAATAGCTATTGATGACTAATGTCTAAAACATAATTTGATAGAAATAATAATGTGGGGATTGTCCAGAATATTCCACCAAATATCCCCATGAAAAAGTAACCAAAAAACAGGCTGTTGTCAGATGAAAGCCAGTCAGGTCCTTGCCACTATACTCCTTTGGTTATCATGAAAAAAATCCTAGTGAGCTTTCCAAGAATCTCAAGAGCTTGATTTGCTGGAGCAAAAACAAGTTAACATTTACGTTCTCGAAGCCTGGATGAAAAACAGAAAAATGAAGGACATTGAGGGAGGAGTGGCAAGGTATAGGTACTAGAAACATAAACATTATCTATGTTGCATTTCCCTCTCCCAAGTGCTCCAATTCACCTGAAAATTATCCAGGATTTGACTCTAGAATCATTCATTTTGTACTTTTAGAGACTAATATCAAGATTTTAACCCAAGAGACTTTTATATCCTACAATTCTATTAATTTGTTAGCAAAATGGTTTAAAATGTGTTCCCAAGGGAATTACTGCAGTTACAATTCCTGTTGTTTTACTAGCTATTACAAACACTGTTCATTACTGTATTCGACTAAAAGTCCCTACTTCCAAGCGTGTTGTGTCAATCCATCAATTGTAGACATATTCGTTTGCAGACATACAGCAAACAAATTCCATTTGAAGTCAGAATTTTTGGATTGACAAGCTACTTTCATTTTCAACCATTATAATGAGCTAGGATCAAAACATTTGAGAGGCTAGATGAGCCATTTGAGCCTTATTACAGTAGCCTCTGTATAGTAACAATGTTTAAAATACAGCCATCTTCAGGCATACTTGGAAGCATATCCTTTTAGTTGTTTTTTAGGGAAGAAAGTGGCAATACTCTTATGCTGCTTAACACCAAGAATTACCCATTAAAATTGGACATACGTTTGAAGTGGATTCATTTAGGGTTGTTTCCATCCAAATTATACTTACATGGAAATTAGCCCCAGAGAAATTTCCAGTTAAGTATGTTCAGGAGTGAAGGTTATATTCTTTGTTCAAATGAGTATTCTCTCTTATGAGATACCTCTCCATTTACTTAGTGCTCAGTAAGAAGGGGAATATATTGCCATGTTGAACTATTATCAAATTTATGCTCAAGTTCTAGTTCAATCCAGATTTCCTTCAGCAGACGTTTAAAAAAAACAATTTTGCCTTATATAAAAACAGCAAGCAAAGCTAACAGGGCTGGCTTTCCACTTGTGCTTTTACATCACAGTAGGAATTTTACTCAGGTTGTTGTGTTATGACATGTCATTGTCTCATCTAACTGACTGACATAATAATGTAGCTCAGTATCTGATACAGGAGCTAAGCCAAAATGATTATGGCTGGAATCTGTGGCAGCACAATTCTGTTGAATCTACAGCTGGACCCTTCAGAATTAAAAATTCAGAATTCTAAACAAATAAAATTCTAAAAGCATTGTTTCTTATCCATGTAAAGGAATTCTCTAAATAATGAATTTGAGGAAAAGCTTTGTATTTCTATAAATATATAAATTTGCTGGCAAGCTGCTTCAGTTATTCAAACCAGTATTTGTGTAAAAGCAGAATCTTAACTTCAGAATAAATCAATTCACAATACAAACATTAATATGTTTGTTAGCCCTCAAGACTGTGTATTACAGTATTATCCTTTGCCTTATTTTGCTCTAATTCATTGTTCCTTATTTTGTTTCAAGTCTTGTAGGCTGTTCTAGTTTATCAGAACTTCATAATCAAAGTGTTTTGAATACACATGAATTGTACAGAAAACAACACTTGAGGGGGAACTGTTATTTTTTACCAAGTTTATACTCAATGCTGCCTTATGCAGCAACTTACCTATTCCCCCCCAATTAAACTTTGTTTTATATAGAGCACCTTGAGATATCACAAGGTGCACTATTATCAAATTTTATAGCCAGAACAGTGACACCGATTTAAAAAGGGAGAGGCGGCTGTTTCTATATGAAATGCTACCACCGGATGCATTAATTTCAGCTTTGTGAAATGTTTTTCCACAGTATTAAATAATCATTACTTAAATGAGGAAAAGTCACAAAGGCAGCATTTCTTAAATGCTATCTGATGTTCATGCAGACCCATTTAAGAAACTTTTACAGAATTAAATCAAGTTGGGAGGGGAGTAATTTTAGCAGCCTCAATAGATTGGCAAACATTTAAAATCCATTACAGCCTGCATGCATCAGGAGGAGTCACTTCATGGTGTTGACATGGAAGAGAACAGCAGCAAAAATAAATGAATAAAAACCAAAGTGGTCTGGAACAGAAATGAAGGTTGTGAAATGTAATTAATACCATAAAGATTTTGCTTACCAGGTGGAATTGTGGCTGTTCCCCTCCCTTTGGTGAGGTAATACATGTAGCTGGATTCCCATTTTTTCCTAATGATCACTTCTTTCCTAGTACATTGTACAGGAACGGTGGAATGTGGCAAATTAATACAAGACTTACCCCTCCCATTCCCTTTGTGTACATATGGCCAAAGAAAATGAAAATACAACATCCCCCCTTTTTTTGTAGTTCCAGCAAGTGTCACTGACACTAAATACTTGGGATCCAGTGGTAGCATTTCATCTTCCTTAAGTTAAACCTGAGAAAAATAGAAAACATGCTTCCCTGACCCATATCCCATTTCAGAGACCTCAAGATGATAAAAGAGGGTGGGGGGAAAAGACAAAAAAGGTTGCCGGTCTATCACAAATATAGGCACTTAATAAAATTGTCCCAAAACAAATACCACAAACACGTATCACAAAAATCCAGTTCTCATGTGATGTTGAAACCTTAAAAAAAACTTTAAGTGAATTTATGATAATACTTTGCACTTCTATCACGCTGTACCTAGAGATTTCCTAAAGATGAAGCAGTAGCGGAAGTTTGTTAAATCATTTTCGAAAAGTGACAAAACGATTAGGCGGCTCTGCCCTCCCCAACTCTGGGCTCTAAACATAAGGTAGTGAAGGGGAGGAGCTAGCTACAAGCTGCTTACATCAGCTCTTGCAAGCCTTGCGGGTTCTTGTATAGGAGAGCAGGCGCCGCCATTTTAGAAGCATAAGGCAATTAAGGGGGAAAAAACAAGAGCCTTCAGACTATTGAAAGGAAACTATATAGCAATACAACCCCATCACATGCACAAATTCTATCATTTTATATCAGTTCTGCCAACTAGAACCTATTTAACACAGTTCAAAAAAGGGGACCCCTTGTTGGTGAGTTTCCGGAGACTCAAAAGGACCTCTCATTATTCACCATTGTAAGGTCAGTACCTCCTGCCCCCTTTTCAGATGCGGTAGACGCAATAAAAATGGAAACATCCTGTAAAGGAAAATTGTAATGCTGCTTGTAAGGGAAAGATTAAAAATAACGGCTGAACTGCAGCGAGGGGAGTGAGAAAAATAAAACATTTCAAAAGCAAATTAAGATCTCCCTTGAATCCAATTGGTTTCTATTACAGTACTTTTAAAAAAAATTAAGATTAAAATGATTTTCCAAACTCATTTTGCAATCTTTATTTCTAGATTGCTTTTTCATTACAAAACCTATACACATTAGAAAACCTTCAAGTTTAAAAAACACAAACTCCTTAAAATCGACATCCTTAGAAATATAGGTGCTGACACATTTAAACCCATCCTTTAAAAAATGATTCGATCTGGCTACTGTAGTTGCTTTTGGTCCCAACTCCTGCCCTGCAATCTTTATGTACAGATTGCTTATTTAATTCAAACACTTCTTGTCTCCCACACAAAGAAGCAGCACTTTATAGTTCAGACACCACCATCTGTTATGTGGGAGCTCATTAACCCTTGACAGTCCTGGAGAAGATGGATTTTCTAAGAGACCATCATTCTCCTTATACATTTTTGGTGGCAAAATGCCTGCGTCTTAAGGGTTAACACTTCAAACAAAACCCACTTTCCCACAATTTTTTTTTTGTCTTTTCTTCGTGCCATTAGCTCACTTCGACATGGATGAATTTTTTTGGTCAGTTGGTTGAAAATGCGACACTTACTATCCAATTAATTTTCTCGTCGACAGCGCCTCAAGGTTTAGCTTTTTTGGATTAAGCTGTGTTTTTAAGGAAAAAAATGAATTTGGTTTTGCTCATTTTAAAAAAAAAAGCAACTTTTTGCAATAAAAAGTTGCTTGATAAAAAAAAGCATCAGGGAAAGTTGTTGCTAAATATTAATTTTGGTTTTTATGTTTTTAGTGGCAGTTGTTCTCCTTCAGATCATAAAGAATTTTAACAGCTTCCCAATACAGACGATCAGAAATGTAGATGGCTTTTTTGTGTCGTCTCAGAGGCTCAACTGTGGGGCAATTTTTCTTTGT
>JANHFO010005747.1:63641-81507 GCA_032468095.1 Pareas carinatus | reverse complement strand
ATAACGATATATTTCTACTAGATCATTTAACAGTGTTGTGGAAGTTAGTCGTTTAGCAGATTGATGGCGTAGGGAAAGAAACTGTCTTTGAGTCTAGTTGTTTTGGTTTTCAATGCCCTATATTACCATTTAATTGTACCCCCCCCCCAGCAATTTATGAAGGATAGTGGTTGGCATATATATTTAAAATAGTAAACATATGAAAATATAATCTCATCTCATACCTAGCCTAAGTGCAGAAAGTTTTCCCACATTCTTGAGTAACCACCTGGAAATCATTAAGCAAATCTTAGGATTACAAAGCAGAGTTTCCCAACTGCAAAGCTTCCCAAGAAGACTGCCTTTAATTGTAGAAACCTAGCTACTGGATTGTTAACCCTTGCAACATCTGCAAATCATACAGTCTTACTAGATTCATATCTAGCAAATTGAAGCCTTGATCATAATCAATCATAATTTAAAACATATGCAGCCGACTCCTACTTACACATACATCAAAAGTTCTAAGCACTACAGAACTTTCATTTAAATTCAGAGCACATAGATTGCTAGCCTCCTTAGAAACAAATTCTACTTAAGAATGAGATTTACCCCCACAACAACAACCTTGTGAGGTCAGTTGAGCTGAGAGGCAGTGATTGACCCAAAGTCATCCAAGCAGCTTTCGTGCCTAAAGTGGGATTAGAACTCACAGGTTTTTATTTCTAGCCTGGTATCTTAAGCATTAGAGAGAATCAGCATCTGGATGCAGAATATGGACGACTGATATCTCCCTAGAAAGTAAAGGAAGATCTTGAGAAAGTCCACATGACTTTGCACAGTTGTTCCTTGTGAGTAAACCACAGGAATTGTTGAGTTGAGGGAGGGACCACTTTTGCTCATAGTCATCAGTGCAGTCTTTTTAAAAAAGACATTACACTTAACTGAGCTTCAATTCTTAATTGCTTTGGATTTGTGTTTTGTTGCTTTAGAAGGATTCAGACCTTTTGGAATAGCACGTGAATCTTCGCTTGGCAGGTTTTCTCAAAGAAGAAAATGTAAGTACAATTTCAAAACGTTTGGGAAAATATTATTTTATGGATTAAACAGAAAAAGGGTGCTTAGAATATGGACTTTAGAACATTTAGAACATTTAACAATGGATTAAGGGTTCAAAAGGTCCTTAAACTACAATCTTAATTTTTTGGAAGAATTCTTCCCATGAGAAAATGTCATTGTTTACCCTCTGGACTTTAAATGCTGGACACCAGAGGGAACTAGAGGATAAGAAAAGAATGGATGGAACTATTCTTATCAATGATTTTTTTTCATGGAAAACTATGACAAAAATTATGAAAAATTATGACGAATAGTCTGAGAAATGATAGATACATGGACAGTTAAAACTGCAATGGAAGAAGAACAAGATACTCTGGATATGTTTCAAATTAACTTGAATAGGGATATAAATGAGGCAAATATTGAGAAGAATAACAGAATTGGAAGGGTTTCTAGTCCAACCCCTGCTCAGGCAACCCTATACTATTTCAGAGAAATGATTGTCCAATCTTTTCTTTAAAACTTCCAGTGTTGGAGCATTCACAACTTCTGGAGGCAAGTTGATTAATTGTTCCTACTGTCAAGAAACTTTTCCTTAGTTCTAAGTTGATTCTCTCCTTCATTAGTTTACATCTAGTGTTTCTTGTCCTGCCTTCAGGAGTTTTGAAAAATAGCTTGACTTCCGCTTTTGTGTGGCAACCCCTGTGATATTGGAACACTGCTATCATGTTACCCCTAGGCCTTCTTTTAATTAAACTACTGTGTTTCCCCAAAAATAAGATCGAGTCTTATATTAATTTTTGCTACAAAAGATGCATCAGGGCTTATTTTCTGGTTAGGACTTATTTCCGGGGAAATAGAGAGCTGTAGTGGAGCAGGGGTTAGAGTGCAGTGCTACATCCTACTTCTGTTAACTGTCGGCTGCCAGTAAGTTCAGCAGTTCGAGTCGCACTAGCTCAAGGTTGACTCAGTCTTCCACCCTTCTGAGGTCGGTCAAATGAGGACCCAGATTGTTGGGGGCAATATGCTGATTTCTGTAAACCGCTTAGAGATGGCTATAAAGCACTGTGAAGCGGTATATAACTGCTATTGCTACTGTTGTGTTTATCTCCAATTAAATTTTGTTGTGTTGCTTTCAGCCCATTTCTCTAACCTATTAAGACCTGTTTGAATTGTATTTCTTCTAAGATTTACTTGTTAACTGTTCCACTCAATTTTGTGACCTCAGCAAACCTGATAGCCATTCATATCTCTTCCACTAATTTATCACAATAAACCTTCAATTTAGCAGATTTGGGTTTAACAGACTCAGATGCAGTGAACTGAATCTGTCTTTACTGTATGCTGTATGCTTCTGTGCATGCATAATAACTCATCTGCCATTTTCCTTATATGTAAAATATGCAAAGACTGTAACATATACCTATGTAAAAGCTTCTCCATCATTTTGCACGTATGTGTAGTATGCAGAAAATGTGAACAAAGGCCCTAATATAATATGCTTTTCCGCATAGACCACATAAAGGTGTTCCATGCTCCTTGAAGTATTCACATTAATAATAATTTATTTAAGTTCTAGTATAGGACTTCTTACATTCACTTTCATAATTACCACCCAAGATTAGTTGTTCTACAAAAGTAAAGACATTGCAAAAGTAGCAATTGTTTTGCAGATCATTTTTCTTAAGACAATCTATTGCTCCCTTCTAGAAGGAAGAAATAATTATCTCCTGCCTTTCTTCTGTTTATCTGTCAGTGGCCAAACACTGGTTGACCTGGCCATTAGATCATGAGGTGGGGGAAGTTCCATAGTGCACTACCATATACACACAAACACACACACACATATCTTGGGAAGACACAGCTCTGCAAGGAATTTAGCCATTTTTAACAGTTTAGCCAGCACAATGGAAATGGACAGGCGCTCATCTCAAAGCAATTATGCTAAAGTTAGAAACCTGACTGAAGCCCTCTGTTGCAGCTGTTTCTCTTTTTATATAAGTCTTGATTAAACTGGTATTAATCAGTCTTTACCTATGGAAGAGATAGGTCACAATAAATCGAGTCACCAATAGGTTTTGCACCCATCAGATGGTAATGGGAAATGTAACTGCTCCTGAGCAAAGTAGGGGAAAGCCTATTGTCAGTGAGAGAGAAACGGCCGTGAAACCGTAAATCAGGAATTTGATTTAAGGTCTTGATTATCAAGCAGAGCATACTGCAGAGAAATGGTGAGCCTCCGTGTGTGCTCCTTAAGATTTTGCTTCCTGACAGCAGAGTTGTGTGAAATTCTTTCAAAGGGAGTTTTAGGAAATATTACAGAACTCCCAATCCAATGCCCAAAGTAGATAAATATGATCAGCAATAATGATTTCAAGGACTTTCCATCCACCATTCTCATGACTCCTCAGATGCATTTGAGAAGAAAAATGATCAAAGACAAAAGTGCATACCAGCAAAATGCAATACGCTACAGCAATGTTTTTCAACCTTGGCAACTTTAAGAAGAGTGGACTTCAACTCCCTGGCTGGGGAATTCTTAAAGCTGCCATGGTTGAGAACGGCTGCACTACAGGCTCAGCTTTCTCACCTGCTAATCCATTTGGGACCAATACTGCCGTATTTTTTTCAGTAGTAGTAGTGTTGAAAGAGACAGACTGCACAAACAGAAAGCTCTTTGTGCACACACACACACACATGTACACAGTTTCCCCTATTTTGAAATAAAAGAGTACTCCTGTCTTTAATTCCCAGAACTTCAGTTGGAAGAAGATGCATTTTTTTTCAATATTATGTCCATTCCTTATGTAGACAGCATTATTGTTTTATGTCTCGTTAGCTTGTGTAGCGCAGATCAATACAAAAAGCTTAAAAGAATGCTTCAAACTGAAAGATAACAAGCTTTAATTTTCTTTTGTATTTTTGAAAGGTCAAGTGCTGTAAATACTGGCCAGATGACACTGAGATATATAAAGACATTAAAGTTACCCTAATAGAGACAGAACTTCTCGCAGAATATGTGATTCGAACATTTGCAGTAGAAAAGGTAAGCAAAGATACAGTTTTTCAATGTTTCTAGCCATGGTCTTATTAAAATTAAGAGACCTTTAAGTTAAATTCTTGTTCCAAAATTCTTTCTGGCTAAAGATTCACTGTCAATCAACTGATTACAGTATTTATTCGTTGCATTGATTTAAAGAATGTCCAGCTTCAGATTCTGGGTGGTTTACATATGCTTTACAAAACATGCATGTTTTGTCTTGGGCCCAACATCTTTATAAATGACTGAGATGAGGGATAGAAGGGGAATTCATCAAATTTGCAGACAACAGCAAGCTGGAGGGAATAGCTAACATTTTACAAGATAGATTCAAAATTAAAAAGGATAAACTTAAATGCTGGGCCCGATCCATGAAAATGCAATTCAGTGGTAAGAAAGGTAAGATCCTACACATAGACAATAAAATCTGCACTTGCACAGGTATATGATAAGTGATACCTGACTCAAAGTAACAGTAACTCTGAGCGGGACTTGGGTGTCCTAGTAGACCATGATGTAACAGAGAGAGAGTTTCAAGATCACATGAAGTTATATTACCACTTTATACTGCACTAGTGGGACCACACTTTGAATACTGAATTCAGTTCTCATCAATATGATACAAAAAAGATGTTGAGACCCTAGAAGGAGTGTAGAGAAGAGCAACTAAGATGCTAAAAGGTCTGGACGCTAAACTGTACAATGAGCGATTGAGGGAACTATGTATGTCGAGTCTAATGAAGAGGACGACTAGAGGGTGATATGATAGCAGTCTTCCAGTACTCGAGGGACTGTCACAGAGAAGAGAGGGTCAACCTATTCTCCAAAGCACCTGAGGACAAGACAAAAGCAGAACTAAGGAAAAATTTCCTGACAGTGCGAATAATTCATCAGTGAAACGGCTTCCCCCAGAAGTTGTGGGTTCTTCATCACTGAAGGTGTTCAAGAGACTGGGCAGCCATCTGAAATGGTATAGGTTCTCCTACCCAAATAGCGTGTTAGACTAGGAGACCTCCTAGGTTCCTTCCAACCCTATTTCACTATGCTCTGCATTCTATGACTAGAAGTGCCAAATACAACCGAAGAAAATCACACCAAGCAAAAAGAAAAAAGTACACAGGTTCACCCACCAACCTGTCAATAGTCTCAGAAAATAGCCAAGTTTTCAATATCTTAGGTAATATCAGGGTGAGGGGTGCGGGGCTAATGGAATTTTGGGAAATTCCCTCATGCCGTTGTCTTTTCTGGTAGCAAATAAGATAGAAAATGGAAGCTTAACTTCAAAAGTCCCCAGATTTTAAAAGAGGGCTAAAGGGAGTTATCTTCTTTCTGTGTCATTTGAAAATACTCACTACTGCTGCTTTTCCATTTCTCTTGTGATCTGGCAACCAATTAACAGAGAGGCGCCCATGAGATCAGAGAAATCAGACAGTTCCACTTCACTGGCTGGCCAGATCATGGTGTACCATACCATGCTACGGGTCTTCTCGGATTCGTCCGGCAGGTCAAATCAAAAAGCCCACCTAATGCCGGCCCACTAGTTGTACACTGCAGGTTAGTAGAATCTCTTTTGCCTTCTTTAGTTGAGAAAGATGTTGGTCACTTTTCATCCTTTTTAAATTTAGCACAACTGGAACTATCTGGGTGCAATTAATTTGTATGTCATATTTTTAATTGCTGCAGTTTATGAGTACCATTTATGGATAGGGAATAATCATATATAATATTCGTACTATGAATGTATCTTCCTCATCTGCACAGATTAAAAAATCTTATTAGATTCAGACCTAATATAAATGCTACATGGCGTTTCGTTGGCATACCATTGTTACAGCTACTTATTTGAGCCAACTTTCATAAAAGGTGCATGCCCAACATAACAATACAGCACAGTTAACCTAATAAATGTGTTGTTAAATACATTTCAGCATTAGTCAAATGGATTCTTAAAAGCAGGCAGCATTGATAATTTACAGAATCATTCCAGGCCTGGAAAGGAGATTTAATGTCACTGCAATCCTGAAGAATTCTTCATTGTTCTTAATTTAAGTGGAAAAGAATTTCCTCATTAACACCAACCAGGATTTTCCACAAGGCAGTTACAAGCTTCAGAAGATAATAATTTGGATGTTGAAATGTTTTGCTACATAGTTGTTTTTCCCAAGAAAAGGATGTCTTCTCTTCAACTTTGGTGATTAAAACCACTGTTTATAACTGACATTTGGAGAAGATTTTATTCATTCGCAGTGGATTTCTTTTCCTGGATTTGCTGGCCTAAGGTCATCAAGCTGGCTTTGTGTCTAAAGCAGGAGTAGAACTCACATTCTCGTGGTTTCTAACTTGGTGCCTTCACCACCAGATCAAAGTGTGTGGCTGGCTCTCTCGTTATCTCTTTTTTTCTTTTTTGCATACCACTCAAGAAAGACATAATCTTTCCATTTTGGTGAAAGCATTTTCTTCATGTTAAAATATTAATAATTATGCTTTTGCATTTACAGCGCAGGTGCTGGCAGAACTGGATGTTTTATTGTCATTGACATTATGTTAGACATGGCAGAAAGAGAAGGAGTTGTAGATATATTCAACTGTGTCAGAGAACTTCGATCTCGAAGAGTTAACATGGTGCAAACAGAGGTATTCTAAGAGTTCTCTCATTTTCAGTTGTAATATCGGATAGAATGAAAATGCCTCTTATTTTGCCACATATTGAAATGAAATGTCAGGTGCTCTGAAACTATTTCTTGCGCTTCCTTGCCCTGATTGTATGGATACTATGCTCAACAAAGTAGCAGCCAACCTTGAATGATCTCAAAAAGCTACACCAAGTTGAACCCAATATCTGGGTCTTGGACCTCAAATCCAGGCCTTTTTAATTCTTATTTTCTTAAGTTTATAATAATGAAAATCAACGGACAGGACAGTTTTAAAAATGTGGTTGAAATTATGCCAGAGAGATTGAATATGTGTTAGATTTGACTATGGAACATTGTTCCAACTATCTGACTTTTTTAAAAAAATTTCTCTAGGAACAGTATGTATTCATACATGATGCAATACTGGAAGCCTGTCTGTGTGGAGATACCTCTGTTCTAGCTTCACAAGTTAGATCAGTCTATTATGAAATGAATAAACTTGATCCTCAAACCAACTCAAGTCAAATCAAAGAAGAATTTAGGGTAAGTCAATGATTGGAGCACGTTTCAAAAGCCAAATTTTGCAAAATGGCCTTTTGTCACAGAGTTAAATTTAGCTGGATTAATTTTTTTATATTATTCTATGAAGCATAAATTGTCTTCAAATTTATTCCCCTGGAAATCCATGTAACCCTGAAGACATATTCATTCTTGAGTAATTGAGTAATTTTTTGTCAAATTCATTTTATTTTATTTTGGTAGACTCTAAACATGGTGACCCCAACCCTTCGTGTAGAAGATTGCAGCATAGCACTTCTACCCCGGAATCATGAGAAGAATCGATGTATGGATGTTCTTCCTCCAGACAGATGTTTGCCTTTCCTTATCACAATAGATGGAGAAAGCAGTAATTACATTAATGCTGCACTGATGGATGTAAGCTCTTGTCTTGGTTTTCTTAGCTAAAAAGGTATCTGCCTGATTTATGAAGAAACCTGGAAAGTTGCAAGAAGCTTGACAACATCAAGGGTTCAAATATATCAAATATGCATTCCAGGAGTTTAAAAATGACCTGTGCGGATGTGTCCCTAAAACCTCTTGGAATTGAAATCAGTTTGAAGGATAACCTTTGTTGTGATAGTTCAGGACAGCTTACATACCAATGGTTCAGTTCACACAACAAAACAGACCCAAACTGAACCAATAACAGAACAGATACATGCAATATGTGAATTTAATTGGTATGCCTCATATCTAATATATGCATATTAACTGTCAAGAGTAATTCATTATACAAGTAAGGCTACAAATATATACATTCCTGCTGATGCTTACTTCAAAGGTTTGTACTTTGTATACGTACAGTATCAGGCACACATATAAAATGAGACTTTAAGATAGCTATGCAGCATAATAATATGGGGAGAAAATTTTAGTTTTCTTTCTCATTTTCATAGTAATGAATAGAGGAGAAAAAAAAGCCTGCCGGCATAGATAATACACAGGCTATTACTTCAGTCAATTGATTCTTTTCTAACTGAATGAACATTTGCTAAGGATACTTTTACCGCTATCCATATTAAATGCAGATCTGGAAGTTTTAATACACTTACAACACTTAAGTAAAAGGATACTTAAATATGTTTTACACTCTTTAGAGATGTGCAGAGTATTTCTGACATTTTAGAGCAACAGTAATTAAGGCTGTCACACACAGATACACACATGCCAAAATCCAGACTTCAGAAAAGAAAAAGGTATCCCGAATAATCTTCCATGAAAGCATTCTTTTCCAGTATGACTATTGGTTTCATAGTTAGCATTTACATTATTTATGGTAAAGATATGTAGAAAGGTTGTATGCTCAAAAAGTGGGAGTATCACATTAGTGATTATGCTAGTGAACCACTTTTATTGGATCCTTCAACCTTCTACCCTATAGACGTAGAACTTTAGTCAACACAGCTGTTGGATACATCTGGAGCAGGGTTTCCCAATCTTGACAACTTTAAAGCGGGTGAACTTCAACTCTCAGAATTCCCCAGCCAGCCATGCTGGGAGTTGAAGTCCACCCGCCTTAAAGTTGTCAAGATTGGGAAATCCTGATCTAGAGGGAACCAGGCTAGAGATGTCAGCTTTATTTCATGGCTGTTTCTGCTTCTCCTAGGAGTTATCAAATAGTACACCTCAGGCCACACAAAGTAACAGCATACTTAATACATTGTGTTGGCATATATTAAAAAGGAGCACGTGGGATTGCAGCTGCTATCTTGATGTTTTTTTAACTCATTGCTCCATAAACATCCCTACCCTTTATCTATTCCTAAGACAAGCCTTGCTTCTCATTCCTTGTCCCTTGGGTTTGATGGCATTCTACTAATGCACACACTTCAACAGAGACAGGAACCTCTGCTGCAGCTTTAAGACTATATCTATATAACGTCACTATCTCCAAGTTCCATTAGAAGACTGGGATTTAAAAGCAATTCTTTTCTTAGTCTGAACAGCTGTAAGTGCTTCCATGCCAGTTCAGCAGGAGCATTTTCTTCTGTTTACATAACATAGAATATCATTTTTTAAAAATATTCATATTCTTATTTATTATATTTGCTTTATTGTAGCTTTAATCCTGACTTTAATCCTCCATTAAAGTATCCTTCCTATTTTTCAGAGTTATAAACAGCCTTCAGCTTTTATAGTCACTCAACATCCTTTACCAAATACTGTCAAAGATTTCTGGAGATTGGTTCTAGACTACCATTGCACATCAATAGTGATGCTGAATGATGTGGATCCAGCACAAGTAAGTCAAATATGTGAATTTAGTAAAATCACTTACTTTGTAAGTAATGTCTCCTTCAACTTGAGTTTGACTTTAATTTTCATGTAATTTTCTTGATAGCAGTATAGAAGTGGTTTTTCATTAACTGCTTCAAGGATGTTCTTTTCCAGCTTCCCAGTCTAGTTTGCAGTCGTGGAAATCTCCCATTCATAAAGGACCAATGTATCCTCAGATTAAGCCCTAACTGGTACACCAGTACATGAAGATATCTGCAGTTTCTCACTAAACATTCTAATTTCTATCAACTCTCTGACCTTTACATTCGGTTCTGAAAAGTTGCAACAGATATTGACGAAGCAAATGCATAGGACTGTTTTGCAAAAGATTCAAATAATGATTTTTATAAAGAGTTGCAGTTGAGTGTTATATTTATGCCCCCACATGTTCTGAAGTTTCTTGGAATCAATCATTGCTGAAGTATCTTATTAAGCCCTATTAAGACCAAAGTCTTCCTCTATTATCTGTCTCATCATGGGGGAAGGGATAAGGGAGCTCCAGGGAGGGATGAGCAAAGAACACTAAAAGTGCATGCCAAGATTGTACACCTCAAAGGTGTCCAGTTAATCTCTGTCCACTCAGTTAAAGCAAGCATGTAATCTATATTGGGCAGTAGTGAGATAAAAAGATATTTTAGGTAGGTAATCATTTTAACAGCAACAGCAAAAATATAATTTCATATTGGTAAGTAAATCATATATTTTACCAAGAAAGTCACAGATATACATATAATATAAAATGATTGATGGCTTTGCACTAAAATTAAATATAAAGAAGATTCAAATAATCACAGCAGTTACAACCCCCAAACTTAGAACTGACAATCAAGTGATGTGTGGCATTTGTCTTTTAGGTTCGACTATCAACAGTAATGGAATTGGAAGTAGTGAAATATTTTGTAGACTAGCACTTAGTAGAGTAGTCATAAAATTTTAGTCTTGAGTGGGAATATGAATCCTCAGTTTACTACTGTGTTTCCCCGAAAATAAGACACTGTCTTATATTTTTGCACTCAAAGATGCGCTAGGTCTTATTTTCAGGGGAGGTCTCATTTTTCCACCGAGGCCTTATTATCAGGGAGGTCTTATTTTCGGGGGGTGCCTTATATTTCAGTGAGAGGCAAAACTGTAAGTAGGTCTTATTTTCGGAGGATGTCTTTCGGGGAAACAGGGTAGTACAAATGAAATATTATTTACTGCGCCGCATAGATGCAAGATCTATTTTTGTGATGCTGAAACCCGGCTCTTTACAATTCCTTCTTTCTTTCAGTAAAAAAAAGTATCACTGACTGTCAGTCCCTTTGTTTAATAGGAGCAGTGCCATTAATTGCGTATTCTCAAGGGAACATTTTCCTGGGAGTGCTGAATGTCAGTTTAAGAAAATGCGCTAGCTGATGCTACTAGGAAAGAGACAATTACGACTCCAGACAAAGTGTGACACAGATGGTGGTTTGTCATCCAGTGCTGCTCAGTAGCCATCTGCACTTAGAACTAAAATGGCGCTGGCATGACTTCCTGAAACGTCACACTTCCTTTTAGACTTACATACATTACTTTGCTGTGTTTCTCCTGTCTCTTTCCAGCTGAACTGGCAGCCAAGTCTACATCAAAAGTAGTTAGTCAGTTCCTGGAAACTGAAAGATGAAACTCTCTTACAAAATACTGATGGAGTTGAAAAATTGGTGCCCATAGTAGAGTAAAACTGCCCAGCTTTTCTAAAATTTCTGACTTATTATTGTACTGTTTGATGAAACGCTTTGGTTGAAGGGAATAACATTTACAGCTGAATCTGCTATACTATATTTATCGTAAATAAAGGAAATACTTAACTTAACATTTGAAATATTTTTGTCATTATTGTTTTAAAGTTCCCAAGTAACACCCCTTCTGCAAGTAAATTTCAGGCATTCACTTGCATATTTTTATATCCTAACCACACTCACTGGTCTCCGGGGAAATGCATGAAAGCCAAAAGATCTTATGTGCTAGTGAGTTATTTTCAGAGTGAACAAGGAAAGGCTTGTGGGATCAAGTTGTTTAGTTGCTACTAAAAAGCGCATTTGACTTCTCAGCCATGTTTTGAATATACAAGAGCAGGGAAACCTTTTACTTTCCATTGGCCTTCCTTGGTTACATTTTAAAACGTTGGAGGCCTGCTATCCGTTGGCAACCACATCTGGTTTCCTACTCTAACGTCTCTTCCAAAATGTTAATTAGGTTCCATAGGGTGAAGTGGGGTGGGGGGGAGTGCACACTTTGCTAAAAAGAATTTTTTTTTACACAACTGATATTACCTTGTTGTTGTTGTTTGAGTATGCTTCCTCTGAAGAAATAATTGTCTTTTATCTTTCCATATAACTTTTGCAGTCACTTGTGTGATTGGTTACTTCAAAACCTCTTTGTTCATAACAGTTTACAGCCTTTGAAGGAGGAAAGTAGTTCTGTGTACAAATGGTTGGAAGGTATCCCATGTGGGTCACAACACTGAAACCATTTTTCAGTTGGCTAGATAGATTCCTAGAATGTAGGATGACCTTGTCTAACTTTCTACAGGAAACCACTATTGCAGCATTCCTGACAGAGCCTCTGTTTAAATGTCTCCAATTTAAAACATCCCACCACTTCCCGAAGTAATCTGTTTCATTTTTGAACAATTCTTACTATTAGAAAAAAAGAAGTCCATAGAAAATCTACTTCTTTCTATTTAGACCTGTTACATCTTGTCTTGTCTTGTGAAATAACTCTGAACTATTTTTTCCTGTCTTCTACATGACAGCCCTTTAAAAATAGCTGTCAAGTCTCCCGGTAGTATTCTTTAAACATATCCAGTGCCTCCAACCTTTCCTCGTAATTTTTCCTTCCAGACCACTTATCATCTTGATTACTCTCCTCTGGACGTGCTCCAGTTTATCAACGCCCTTTCAAAAACTTGATGCCCAAAACAGGACACAATATTTAAGGTGTGATTCTAATGCAGTGTTAGAGAACAATGACTTTTTTCTTGACACCACATTTCCGTTGCTACAGCAAAAGGATAACTTTCTTTTGCCAATGCATCATTATAATGGTACAGATTTAGCTTATGAACAGCTATGAGACTGGATTCTTTTTACATGTTAATTTTGTTCAGTGTGTCCCTTTCCCATTCTAATGCTTGGATTTTACATTTTTTGTATCATTTTGCTGATTTCTTCCCATTGTTTCAGCTTGTCAATGTCCACTTGAATTTTGATAGTCCTACAAAGTGGGACTATCCTCCTAGCTTTCATCCAAAAACATGAAAATCTCACTTTCTAATCCATCAGCCAAGTCATTTATGAATTAAGTGAAACAGCACAGGGCTACAATAAAGCCCTATACACTACTTGACAGCCCTTTCTAGTACGTCTTAACATATTTAAAATTGACCTAGAATCAGGTATGACTAGTGGAATAGCTATGTTGCCAATAACACTAAATTGTTCACACTGGTAAAAACAATAAGAATCTGTCAAGAGCTCCCAAAAAATTTCTTAGGGGAGTAGATGTCAAAATGACAGATCCAATCTGAGCAAGTATATAGTGATGCACATTGGAGCCAAAAATTGTAACTACTCATATAAACTAATGGAATCAAAGATAACAGTGACGAATAAAGAAAGAGATCTTGGAGTAAGGGTAAATTCAGTGAAGTTCTCAACATACCTTGCATCCACTATAAAAAGGCAAATTATATGTAGGAATAATAAGAAATGAAATTGAAACTAGAGATACCAATATCATAATATATTGTTTGTAGTTCTGGTCACCACACCTCAGAAAGGATATAGTAGAGCTGGAGAAAGTTCAGAGGGCAACTAAGATGATGAAGTGGCTAAAACAGTTTCCATATGAAGAAAGACTGTGATATTTGGAATTTTTTAATCTAGAAAGGGGGCAAACAAGTGGAGACATGATTGAGGTATACAAAATTATGCAAGCAATTCTTTTCAGAAAGTCTGCATAGTATTAAAATGTTTTAAACTCAGATACATTAATTTTCAAGTATCATTTTTTACAAATTTTCAAGTATCATTTTTTACGCAGCTGAAAGCATCATCTGTTCTTTTCTTCATTTGATGGCTTTTCAATTTTCTTCCTATTACCAGCTTGAAAATAGAAGACCACAGTTTGCATTATGTTTTAAAATACTAATGCGACCTCTTATTGTGATACTAGCAGACTAGGCACATGAAAGAAACTACAAGGTTTCTTTCATGTGCATGGTTTCTAAATTTTCCCAAGAAATATTCCATATTAAGAAAAGGGTTGTTCCTACCTGGAGCAAATCAATTTTGATTACTCCAATACATTCCATATCGCAATGCCTTTGAAGAATGTCCAGAAAATGTAGTGGATGCAAAATGCATCAATTACATTTCTATTCAGTGTAAGATACCGGAATTATGTTATGCTGGTATCAGAAGATGTCTGCTGCTAGTTAATTGCTTCTTAGGCAGCATTTAAGATATTGTTACTGACATTTAAAGGCCAAAATGGCTAAGGTCTAATCTTCTAATGCAAACTTCCTCAAGCATTAAAGTCTGAAAATGTCCCCAGTCTGTCCAGCAAGAAATAGAGGGCATTTCTCTGTTAGTCCCAGGTGAGGGACGCCTTCTTTCAGGAAATGTAATTAATATATATTCTCTTTTCCTCCGGAGCATTAGCCACAATATCCATTTTTCATCAGGTTTTTAATTGTTACCTGTTGCTTGCAAGATTTTAAAATACCCCTTTCCATTTTTATTTTTGTAGTGTTCATTATATTGATTGCTCGTCTTGCATGTCTGAATGAATAGAGAAGCAGGATATAAAATAAATCCGAAATACAATCCTTCAGTGGTTCTCAGGGTTTGTTTTGCTTTGTTTTGTTTGGTCTTAACTGTCTGGCTGAGCCCATTTGTAAATTAATGTCTGGAATATTGGAAAGTGAAGATGCAGGATGGATTAAGGAGGACTCGGCCTACATAATATTATCTGCTATTTAAATGGTCTAGAGTATCTCTTTGATCTCCTGTGATTACTATACTTCACAGTATACTGTTGAAACAAAATGTCAAAGTGGAAAAGGAGATATTTATATATATGAAAGGCAGGAAAGGTTTTGGTGATAACCAGTAATGTTGAGATTAAAGAAAAATGTTGCCTTGAGAAATGGAAAACAGATGTGGTGTTTCATACCCATGATAACCAGCAAGGGAAATATTTTTTGTGATATCGCCAGAGAAACAGAATATTTTCCACAGAGAATTCCTTGCATGTTCTCTTTTTGAAAAAAGTTGAAAGTTTCTGTCAGACATTTGGAAATTGTTTGAAAATAATTATTTTTCTTTTATTTAGTCTTAAACTATTAATAGTTAGATTCAATTTATTTTTATTTTTATTTACTAAATAATTTTCTACCCATTTTTGTTAAAATAAGCCTGTTAATAAGTAAATGAAAGTAAAATTATAAACACTAAGTGTCCTCTATAAAAGTTTTCTTTGGAAATAATCTTATTATTTTTCAGACAGTTAAAAAGAAGTGGCATCCTTTCTTGTAGATATAGTTTTCTGTGATCTTTGGAGTTCATATGGGCACATAAAAAAGATCACAGTTGAGTACGTAGAGCCATCCTAAACAATACAATTACACATGAATTAATCTCTTTCTTCTACAGTTATGTCCACAATATTGGCCTGAAAATGGTGTTCATCGACATGGTCCTATTCAAGTAGAGTTTGTTTCTGCTGATTTAGAAGAAGATATAATCAGTCGGATATTCCGAATTTATAATGCATCAAGAGTAAGGATCTTATTTAGTTACTTGATTATTTTTCTTATGAGTGATAGTTTGGGTTCACTTTTTAGGAAATTCAAATTTAATTGATGATTTATTTTAATGTTTGCTATTTGATGGAAGCATTCCATATAACAAATCAGAATCAGAGTTTATTTGCCAAGTATGTCTGGACACACAAGGAATTTGTCTCCAGTGTACATGCTCTATACCTACATACATGCAACAAACAAACTGTGATTACAATCAAAGATACATTCATAATCATAAAGTACAATCATCCTGTCATGTCCATATAAGCATAAGATACATTCATAATCATAAAGTACATTCATCTTGTCATGTTCATATAAGCTGCAATTGACAAACCGTGATCTTAATCATGAATACAGTCACAATCATAAGTACATTCATCATGTCATCATGTTATAAAGTACAATCATCATGTCACAAAACATATTAAACACCTTCCTCATTAACAGTGTTGTGTAAGTTAGTTATTTAGCAGGTTGATGACATGAGGGAAGAAACTATCCTTAGTTATTTTGATTTGCAATGCCCTGTAGTGGCATCCGGAGGGAAGAAGTTGAAACAGATTATGTCCAGGGCGTGAGTCCACTGTGTTCATAAAATATTCAATCTTTAATGTAGACTATGTATAATTCTATAATTGTAACCAGCCTAGAAGCTTCAGCTGGTACAAAAGTGTTGACAGAATTTGGATGAAGTTAGAAAATCTAGACCGTATCTGAACAGTGCTAAACTGCTTAATAAAAACATACAAGAATGTAGCACGTTCAATGAGCAACTTTGCCAGGCCTTTTACCTGGTTATTTATATATTTGCCAGAATTAAGGATACTTACATTGATATTTTGAACATCTTGAAGCATTAGTTACAGAGTGAACAAATCAATAACCCTGAAGACCATTTTTTTTCCAATCACAAGTATCTGTCAATAGAACTGAGAAACTGGAAAACCTGTTTTTCTCTTTCCTTCCCTCCCCTTTGTTATAAATTAGTAGAAACTTTCAACAGATAAGTATAGTTTTTCTAAAGATGCCAAGGAAGGGAAAGTTATTCTGAACAAATTAGTCTGCATCTAGCATGTTAACAATCAGTCATCAGAATGAAAGTTCATTTCAGAAATTTGACAATGACAAGCATATTAAAGGAGCGACACTTTTGGAACTATATTGCAAATTTCAGCTTGGTAGTCTATGATTGCTATATTAATCATACATTTGGCTCATGCAGCTGTACCATTGTTTCACTTCAGCATATCTGTATTTTCAGCTGTTTAAAATATCTTAAATCTGAGAGTCAAAGTCATAACTCGGAAATGCAAATTTCTTTAGAACATTGGAAGGAGCAACCTTCTGTAACAATGTTCAGGGCATGAGTGTAATTCATATGGTATTTGAACTCAGAATAAATAACGCTGCCTTTTTTTCTTCACCTGTTGGTTGGGTCCCCACAGCCCCAGGACGGCTATCGAATGGTGCAGCAATTTCAGTTCCTGGGATGGCCTATGTACAGAGACACACCCGTATCTAAACGGTCTTTTTTGAAACTCATACGTCAAGTGGACAAGTGGCAGGAAGAATACAATGGAGGAGAAGGACGTACAGTTGTCCATTGCTTGTAAGTGAATAAGACTCTTAAGGTGATCAACAGCAGCAACTCTTATGAAGCTGATGTTTAAAATTTGAATTAGATTTTAATCTAGACTCTTGTAAAGTCAGAGCTATAATTGTCCATAGTACAGATGAGGCTTATAGGATGGGGGTAAGTTTGAGAGCAGATCGCTTGCCCCAAAGTCACCTAATGAAATTTTTGCAGAAGAAATATTCAGACGGGAGAGTTCCTAATTTACAGCTGAAAAGCAATTTAACAAACTAGTAGACAATCTGTTTGTCAATAATTGTTCAATACAGGCAATATATCTCTGAGCACTGCCACACTGAGAACTAAATCAGAGAGGACTGTGATCTTTCTACTCTTTTTATGTTTCCCAGAGGTAACGTTATTAACATTGTTCGATGCAAAATGGTGGATTTCACTAATTTCTTTGTAAGGAAGAGGATAACATTTCTGCCACTGCTTCATCCCATCTTCTTCCTACTGCATCGTATTGCATACTATTTGAATAAGTCCCTCACTGCATGGGAAGGGAGGTTCAGAAGGATTGGCTGGCAGGTAACTTATGATATCATGTCACTGGAAGGAACCACTAGAACAGTGGTGGCAAACCTATGGCACACGTGCCAGAGGCGGCACTCAGAGTCCTCTCTGTGGGCACGCGCACTGTAGTCACAGCACAAAGTTCTTTACTAGAAAGCCATAGAGACAAGGGGCTCCCCTCCCCCTCTCCACATGCACCAGAGGACATTTCTGACATCACCCGCCCCTCTGCTCAGCTCAGTGCTTCCTCCCTCCCCTGTCTCAGGTAAGGCAGGCAGCTCAAATGCAGTGTGGAGTCTCTGGTGAAGGTGAGAGAGGAGAGGAACTAGGTTGGA
>JANHFO010005747.1:53210-63541 GCA_032468095.1 Pareas carinatus | reverse complement strand
TGATTGGACACACAAGGAATTTGTCTCCGGTGCATAAGCTCTCAATGTACATATAAGCTACAAGTGATAAATTATGAACAAAAGATTGGTAGAGCAGTGCTGGATTACTTTGTATATTTCATGTACTAGGATATTGTCTATGAAAAGCCATGCCGCAAGCAAATTTTTTTGAAGTGACAAAACCCTCTTCTTTTGTTGTGCTTTTATATATAAAAAATCAGGGTGAGTAAATGCAGTTATTCAATCATTGCCTTTCCCTATCTTGAAAGAATTCACCTTTTTTAATTTCTTACCTTTGTTTTTCATGTTCTCTGAATTCTAGGAAGGAAGTGATCACTTTGTGCTATGAACAGGAAAATCAAAAGTAAACGTAAGGATAAGCATTCTCCCCACTGTCAGTGCCTCTACAGGACTGCCTTGCTTCTGGGCAAGATGAGATTATACCTCTTTTAGTGAATTATGATAAAATGGAGGGGAGGAATCTTCGTAAACCAAAAATAGGCATCATTTATCTGTCTAGAAACTGATGGGCTATAACTTTCATAACATCTGACCATAGAGGTTTCCTGGCTGAATTTCACAATCAAGTGTTATGGTCTAGCAAACTCTGAGCACTGCGGTTTGAATCCTACTCTAAGCTGCACATTATAGCCAGCGCTACAGACAATTCATATAATGTGTCTGATTTGATTTTTTACTTATACATGTTGATACTAATAAGTAGTTATACTTTCCACCCTACCTTGGTCCTGTATATTATAGAGAATGGTCTCTTACCATCTTTTCAGCAGCTGTATTCTCAATGAATCTGGATCCATGTCCTGGATTCCCTTCTACTTTCACTTTAATCCCTAAGATCATTTCAAGAAAGTCCAACAATGTAAATGTAAACATAAAGTAAAGCAATGTGAGCCAAACAAGTACACTGTTTTTTAAAGTTCAATGTTAAATTTTTATGTTTTCTGTACACCGCCCTGAGTCCTTTGGGAGAAGGGCGGTATATAAATCTAAATAAATAAATAAATAGAATAATATCGATTTTTTGCAATCTATAGAACAAGCAATTAAATCATTCCTAAGAACTGGAGAAGGATAGAATTCCAGTAATAAATAACTGGAATTCAGGAAGATTTGGATTGCGATAGTGTAATGGCAAAGAAAATAAGTTTGAAAAAATTTGCAAAGAGAATTCTTTGTTTATTGCCAAATCTTTTTCAAGCAACATAAATACAGACTACATATGGAAGTTACTGAATGCGCAACACTGCAATCAAGCTGACAACTTGATAGGAAATGGAAGAACGAGAAGTGCAATCTATTGAGTCTGGTGGAATAGACCATGATTTATTGATGTCAAATATATAGGCTAAACTTAAGAGAATGAAACTGACTGGGTTAACAAGATTTGATGTGGGCAGTATACAGTAAGAATATAAGATCAATGTAAGGAACAGATTCAGACAATGAATCAGTTATGCCCTAGAGAATCTGAGGAGCCGTACAAAGAAATGAGATATTGTGTAATTGAAGCAAAAAAAGTCCAAAAATGTCAAAAATGAGAAAATCCAAACAGCTTTCAGAGCATGTTTAGGGACTTCTAAGACAATAAGAAAGGACAAAGAAAGATACCTTATTTGAAAATATCAACAAAAAAAGAAAAACAATAAAAAGTGAAATGTTCTCTGTGTTCGGAAAAATCATAGAAAAATCTGCAGTGGAATTAGAATTGCTCAGAATTAATCAGGGAGGAGATCTAATAGACACAAAAGTGATTAAAGGAAGATAGAAAGATTTTGCTAGATGGCCAAAACAAACCAGAAACTCTAACTCTTTGCTACCATCTGGTGGTGAGGCAAGCAATAGGTTGGTAATCCTTGGTGAAAAATAAGAGAGGAAAATACTGTGCTGAATGGAGAACCTGAAGCATACAGGCATCAAAGAATAAGTGTTCTGTATGATGATAGAAGGTCGCTTTTTCCATAGCTAGTAATATTGAGTTGAAATTTCATCTGGAAAAAACATCAGCTTTTGTTATTGTGGTGTCACTTGGTAGCACTAAATGGACATCAGCACAGTTAGCAGTTTGACAGATGCAAACAAGATTGCTTATCTGGCATCTGATTAACTGTAGATGACAAAAGGTGATAGATAATTTGGTTTTCTTGGGTTTAAGAATAAAGGGGGACAGTATGTTAGAGGAGTAAAAGGGGTATTAATCTGAAGGAGAAAGGCTGTGACAAACAAACAAGATCACACAGGATAAGGACATTTCTGTGACAACAGAGTTCAGAACAGTTAGAGTTAAAACAATCTTTTGAGCAAGGAGAAATTCATCTTTGGTGATGTGATAGAAGTGGACAAACGACTAGAAAAAAGACTACATTTGAACAGTTGAGAGATGAAGAAGAAAACAAGAAATAAGAGGGATAGATGGGGCCAAGATTAAAAACAAATCTTTGGAAGAATTATGGTTGTTGCTAGAGACAAGTCAAGATAGAGAATACCTCTGTTTGCCTTTGCAGTCACAAGGAAATTGAGACTAACAAAAAAATGCCTGAGTACAAAAAAATAGACACCTAATGGGAAATTATTACTTTGATATATTGTGTAGTTTGGACTTCAGTTTATAAAGCCATTTTCCATGACAATCAGACTATGGCTGAATTGCACCAATATTTCAACTGCCCTTCTTTATACCTTCCTCATTTCTTCCTAACCTTAATCTAAGACAAATCAGAATAAACACTAATGTTGTTTAGCATGTTTTGTTAACCCACCCGTGTCATTTTTGAGGGCAATCATTGTGAGAACCTAACCTATTGTGGATTATTCAATCCATGTAGTCAAACCATGGCTTAGGATGATATGTTAATTCGTATATTTCTTCACTTTCTTTGTGTCTCTCCATTTTTATCTTACACATACATATAGTCAGACTATAGTCTTTCTGACTGAAATATATGGTTCTTTTAAAAATTTAAGATTAGCTACTACTTAGATTTTGTTAAAATTACCCCACTTTTCAGTTGATCATGGTCAGGTAGTTTTATCACTTTGATTTCTAGTTTTCTCACCTGTTGAATAAAAATGATATTGCTTTATTTTGGGAGGTTTAGCTCATTAATGCTTTGAGATGCACATCTGGGAGATCTTTTTCAAATGCAAATTGATATTATCTCTCTTGATTACTCATGATATTAAATGGTTGCACCACCTCTCGTGTGTGTGCACACGTGCATGGCACTTTGAGGTAGCATAAAAAGGGGAAAAAAACTCCAACATAATCCTTTTAAATGACTTTAGTTTAATTAGATGCTGAAAGAATGGCACAATATTATCCAGTATTTTGGCAGCAGGGAGCATTCTTTTCATGCTGTCTGGATGTGACAGATGTGCCATATTGTAGTTTCTTTGAAAATCAACCATTTGTGAATGTTGTCTTTAAAGAGTTGCAAGCTAACTAGTCTGTACTCTGGTAATTATTAAGGTTTATTATTTTCAATGAAATGCCGTCTAAAAGATGCTGATTAGAATAGCTAATGGGAACGAGTCTCTAGAAAGCTAAAAATAACCAAAGATAAAGCATTATAAATGCTGAATTTAATCATGCATCTAAACTCATGCAACACATTTTTGCAATAAACTGCTTTGTGTTCTGATATTCCTGGGATAAATACAGTTTCTCCAATCGAGTGCCTATAGTATGAATTCTTAGAATATATAAGGAATATGCCAGTGGAGATCATAATGTTATGTATTTGCTTTTCCCAGGGGTGCTTTCTCCAAAAGGCAGATAGACTTTCTTGGGGTGTTTTTTTTTAAAGCATTTCACTTCTCATCCAAGAAGCTTCTTCAGTTCTAACTGACTGGTGGGGGATGGAAGGATTTATATTCTTTGTAGTCATCTGATCATTAGCACTTTGAGGGTTGGTCTCTCTCAGAGAATTGTGGGGGCCACTTCTGGGTTTATCTATGTCTTCAGAGTCATCTGAATCAGAGTGTAAATGGATGTGGAACCTTCTTGAAACTGTTGAAAGGACTGCATTGTAAACAGAAGATAGTTGCTGTCGTATGCTGTCAACAGAGAGGGAGGGCTGTTCAATTTTAACATAGATGTGATGTCTATATCTGAGGATACCGGGCTCCATGTTCAAGTTGTCAAAATCATTCTGAATTTTGAGTCTATCTTCCAATGCGTTGGCAATTCCCCCTAGCTTGTTGTTGTCTGCAACTTTTGTAAGTTCTCCTTCTATCCCTCATCTAGATCACTTAAGAAGATGTTGATGAGCACTGGGCCCAAGACAGAACCTTGAGGCATCCAACTGTATGCTTCCCTTCATGTAGCTGTAGTTCCATTGAATGCTGAATGCGATTGGTCAGCTGACTGCCAATCCTTCTGCACAGTTTTTTCCCCTTCTGTCACTAATGTACCTAAACCCACGAAAGAGGGTGTTGCAATAGCCCTGTCTATATATCCAATGCTGGTGTCATCTTAACCAGGTCTGGCCAAATAATCATAATATAATAGTTCCACTTAGTTTAAACAGGGTATTTTTCCTGAAATAATTCTTTCTGGTTAATTTCAATAAAAATGAACAACTCTCAAAAATCCTCAGTAGCAAATGGATAAAATATTGTATATTTCAGTATCAACACAAAAATTCAAGATTGAAGTAAACTCTGGTTTATTTTAATGTGTTTTTAATCAGGCCACAATTGTCAGTTTTATATATTCCAGTAGACCAAAACCAGACTACCAAGTATTTTGTAAAGTTAACCATTAATTACTATGTAACATTTTGAGAATAGAAAGGCTAAGATGTTAATTCATCCTTATCCATGGAAGATCAGTTGGAGACTTTAAGACCAATCAATCCCTCTCAGACCAGACCACTTGAAAGTGTTGTTTGGTGGAGAAAAATAAGAAGGAGCACTGCATATTTATTGCTTTGAACTCTTAAAAGACAGGTAGAATACAAATAAAACAATTTATATATCTTTATATCACCAATCCATTCGTTCAACTCGTTCTATTGTTAACATGATTCCTAATATAATTTTTAACTTTGCCTAACAAGCGTGGAGAAAGTAGTTTTGTGCTTAAGCTTGAAAACCAGGAAGATTAAAATTCTAGGATCCCAAAAGCTATAACTAGACTAGTCGCAAGCAGTAAATATTTATTCTGCTTATCCTATTGTACAGCAAATCCACTCTCTGAATGGACTATTTAGGCGACATGAACACTCATTGGTTGTATAATGTAATAAAATAAGCTTATTTTAGGAAGTGAAAAAAATCCTTAAGTACTGTAATAACAAAATCTTTAAAAATAATCAAGTTATTTTGCTGTTTTTCTTATAGAAATGGTGGTGGCCGCAGTGGGACGTTTTGTGCAATCAGTATTGTTTGTGAAATGCTACAACACCAGAGGGCCGTTGATGTATTCCATGCTGTGAAGACTCTGAGGAATAATAAGCCAAATATGGTGGACCTTCTGGTAGGAGTTATCTAAACTGTACCACTAAGTAGAAAATTATTCCTGTTCTCATAAGTCATAGTGACATTTTTGTGATTTACGTGGAGTACTGTTCATAAAAGCAAGTGTGTCATTTCCTAACGGGGATAGGGATCACTTGACTTATAAAAATATTTTTAATGCTACTTCTTGAGTCTTGTTCAAGGTGTGTTAGACTTTTTGTGCAAATGCAACAACTTTAAAAAGAACACCCTTACTAATTTTCTTTTTTGGCAGGGCAATCCAAAAGGAGAACAGACTTTTTATGGCAGAAATAATAGTCATGTAAAACGAAGTGTCAGATTTTCAAATTATATATTTTATAAATAGCTTAGTCTTCTAATATTTATCAAGACTGTGAATTTCAGTTTGACATTTAGTGTATTGCATTTAATTATGGTTCTTCTACCTTGCAGAAAGATTAAAAGAGTTCAGAAACAAAGGGCCAGGAGCAATTATTTCCTTGTGTTGTACTTTGTGAAACAACCTGAAATGTAGAAAGGCTGAAATGCCATTGGTGTTTTATGTGTCTGCACATATGTCAGGATATGATCTATTTTGTTCATCGTTGCTATACGAAGAAGTTGCATCTGTCCTTTAGTCACGAAGAAATTCCACTGCCGTCATTTGACAGTTTACTAAAAAGAAGTCTATATAATGAAATAAAGTATTTAGGTTCTGCTGTATAATCACTATTTGTTATTTTCTTAGTTTTCCCTGTATTCCACTTATGGCAGACTACATTATATATCTCTATGATCTTATTACCAATGCATGTGTGTTTTCCAGACTGAGTCGTAGTGGCCCTGTCTAATAGATACCCCCCCAAAAAATCTACACAGAAAACGTTTTCATCGAAATATTTGTAATTAATTCATTAGACAAGTTGCTTTTCTTTAACTCCTTGCTACAACTAACTTCCTTCCTTTTCTTCCTTTGATTCTTCAGGATCAATATAAATTCTGCTACGAAGTGGCTTTGGAGTACTTGAATTCTGGCTGATACTGCAAATAATGTTGAGGGAGGCAAAATGTTTCACTAGCACAGTCCAAGCGTGTTGCTTCATATCTGTGTGTATGAGATGAGAACTTCTCGGTGTTACACTTTAATTGCTTTGTATTGGCTCTTTTTAAGAGCCCAAGAGAGTCTTTCCAAAAATGCTTGCACTGCCCATTTCCCACAGTATGGCTGTTGCTTGAGTCACAAGTCCCATAGTCCCACACCAACACACTCTGGGACTCGACAACACTGTCATGCAAACCCATCGAAGAGTCTACTCTACCGGCCAAGTCATCTGATCGATCCAAGAGCACAATTCTATTCTTAATGACAATGTTTGTACCTTTCTGTTGTACTATTTCTTTTTGTTGCCAGTGATCTTTGTTATTGTTAAAGCTTAGTGTACATTTTTGTTCTGTGGAGAATGCTGCCTAGCATTTTGATACTGTATTTTAGTTATATTTGTATTGTATTTGCTCCTAATAAACAAAGCACCCGTAGCTTGAATTGAACTAAAAGCTACACCCACAGACCACATTAATATTGCTGACTTCAATTTTCTGTCCAACTTGTATTGTTTCAGAAGAAGTGATTTGATATACATCCATTAAGAAAATGGAAAAAAATACAGGAGGATCAGATTACTATATCCAAAGCTTTTCTCGTTTGTTTATATTGTAAATATTTTTTATTTCATCAAATTATTTATTCATTAAAAAGAAATCTTTTGTGAAGCACAATGACTGACAATCATTTTTATTAAATCTTGGAAATGCTTATTGTATTATATTGTAAACATTTGTTTATCCTGTCTGGATTTTCGGCTTAATAAATAAGTACATATTTTATAAAATCTCATTTAATATATAGCATCTTATGGCCTGCATTTGCCTTCAGAAAAAGCTAAAGCTTTCCAAATTTTCTATTCAATATAACATACACTAAATCAAACTTATGACTCCTCATATTTATAGACCAACATTAGAGCAAATTCTTTGCATACACAAATTTCCCAAACTTACTCTTCTCTTCAGTTACAGGACTTGATACTTCTAGTTGGTCTGATACTAAGAAAACGGATTTAGAAAACAACTGATTAGGATTGACAACACTGGAGAAAGCAAACCAACTTATTGTTTTCTTCCTAGTGTTTTCCCACAAGTGTAGGAACCACTCCCCCCCCTCTTCTTCCCTCTCTCCCTCTCCCTTCCCCTCCCCAAATCACCCAGCTGGTTTTCATGCCTAAAGCAGGCCTAGAACTCACCATTTCCTGGTCTCTAACCACCTGACTTAACCACCAAACCCAACTGACTCTCTAAAGCAGACAAACAACTCTCTTCCATGTTTACTTCTTTGACTTACCACAGTGTTTTTTTAATTTTTAATTTTATTGCTCAATGTATATACCGCCTATCTCGCTATCCAGAGCTGCTTAAAATATGACTGTTCAGGGCTGGCATTAGTGGCCACTCTCTGCTACCCTAAGAAAGTCTGCAACCCACAAAGACCCATTCTGGCCCTAGAGCAACTGCATTTTAATATCAGTGACAGCAACAGCAGAATCAAAGACAAGAGAGGGTATATACAGTAGTAGAGGAGAGGAAAATTCTCAGCATTCAGAGACAGCCCAAAACAGTTCACTGTGCATGTATAATATATAATTGTTTGCTACTCTTTGGAAACCGCTCAGAGGAAAGGTTGGAATCCCTCGGGTGGGACCTTCTCACATTGCAAGATCCTACATTATTTGAAGGATACACACCAGAGCTGTTCCGACATGATTCTGACGATGAGAACAATTCTCTTTGAACCTCTGTTTATATTTTTCTGTCCTGTATGTGTAACTCACTGAAGTAGGTTGACAGAATGCTAATGTATGTCCTCCGTTTGCCAACTGGTCGGTGCCCTTGACTGCTATCTTGTGCCCTGAATACATAAATCTTGATGGCCTGCACATCTATATATTAAATTTCACACCGGTCCTCTGCTACAGTATCTGAATTGCAGTGTCTCATTTACATTATCTTAAAGCTACTTTTGTGGAGCATCTCAGTTTCTCATGACTTAAAATGATGTTTGCTTCTTTAGATTTAAGTCCTACTCTTCAAAAACCTGAGACAAATCTATCGCTCCTAGTATTATCTGTATTTGTGAGATAGGGGCATGGGGGGAGGATGTCTTCCAAAAAGTCAAGATATTGTCCATAACCATGTAAACCAAACTCTAGTCCTTTTTAAAGTGCATTGAATGCATGGTACAATTAAAAACAGACCGGGCTGTAAGTGGCATGGCAAGAATTTATAATGATTCTATAAATAGGCAGTGCCAAGTTCTTTTTTCAACTTTATTTTCCAACAGGTTATTTTCCTGTTGCTGTTTTTCAAAAGCAAAATAAATCCTTCAGTCCTAGTGTTAGCAAAATGCCAACCAAAATACAAAGCCTCCAAAGCAGCTATTCAAGAATGCCAACATAGCTCTGAGCATTTCTGGAATGCTTATCAAGGACATTCCTCTGTTGGAAACAGTGTTTGATAGCCTGCCCATTCAAAAATTTAGTTAAAAAAATAAAGAATCATAAAGAAGGAACTCAGAAAACTAGAAACTGCTTATTAACGATACTTGGCCAGCAATCTGAAAATCGCTATTGAAAAAAGCGAGTGCTTGTAGAGAAATACTAAATGTACTTGATCTAAATAAACCCAGGTAGTCCTCTTTTGATGAGAAAAATGCATTTTTATTTCCTAAATAGCATTCACAGACATATCTAACCAAATGTAGCAGTACAAGATCACTGTGCTGTTCCCTTTATTGATTGTCTATGAGTGATGATACATAAAGAACCAAAATCTTAGAACCTGGTTGTCTTCACTTAATATAATTATAATAATCCTGAAGCAGTGCTATTATCTAAATGGACTCTGTTCACAATTCATGTAAAACAGAATAATGTACTTATTAAACTGGATCTTTATTACATCCCATGGCAATCTTGATTTGTAAAGTTGCAGCTATGAATATAAAATATAGATCTAGCTAGACTTGAAATTATTGGAGGTACAAGGCAGATGTGGCTTTTCCACCTGAGAGGAGGAAGAAACTCCTCGAAGGCTTAATTATCCAAGTTCTAACTTTTGTGTCCTTTCGTCCTTGTGGGTGTTGCATCAAATGCTCGCAAAGTACCTGCCAAGTTATACTTAAAGAGAATTGACCTTTGCTGAGAACAGCTTTAATTTGTATCAAAGGCACACAGCTTAATGCCAAAGCCATCTATTGTTTTTTTTGAGGTTGAGTGCAAAGAGAAATGGTCTTCTTCTTTCTCTCCCCGCACCCCACCTGAATGCAGCTTTATTGACAAAACCTGGATCAGACTGTGATACTGGGCACATTTTTATTGGATGGTATTTTGTTCCTTCCATATCAAGACTGATCACTTTGTCACCTGGAATGTGCTAAGAGGGGAACAAAAGGTCTACGCTGTTGCATGCCGGCACGCAAGGTCTATCACAAGGACGGTGAGCGCAGGAGCCCCAGGAGACCAAGGCATGGCTAGGCAATGCCACAGTGGGGAAACCCAGATCTCATTGACCGAGAGCTGGCAGAGCAGGTAGCTTAAAACCCAAGTGTGGAGCAGTGCGGGCATGTTCGCCAGTCAACTTCATGTTGACTAGCAATAAAGCCAGTTGAATGTTCCTCACTTGAGTTGGTTATTGTTAATCAATATTATAACTACTGATGTATGCGTTTATGTATGGGAGGCAACTGTTAAGAATTAAGCTGTCACTCATAAGATTTTAAACTCACCCAAGATTCTAACCCC
>JANHFO010005747.1:22078-33582 GCA_032468095.1 Pareas carinatus | reverse complement strand
TTTTTTTGGGGGGGAAACACTCATATATAGTGCGTGGTTTTATAACAGGATGGGGAGGCAGTTATTTCTTGATTCATCAGGGAAGAAATGAACAGTAAGGCTGCCCATAACCTTTCGTCCTTTTATATACTTTGGTGTATAAAAGGACTGATGTATTGGCAGCCTTATTTTTTCATTTTTACTTTTCTGTACACCTGCATCTGAGATACTGTGCACACCTCTCGTCGGAAGTGATGTTGTTCTGCTTCATAAAGTGTAAACTGTAAGGATCTCGGTTAAAATGACTAGTTATTTTTTCATTAGGAAATGCTACAAAGTTTCACAGAATTAGTGCCTGTAAATAGATGTAGCTGTTTAGAAAATTAGATAGCCAATTCATAAAGTTGTTGTCCCATTTTAGGCATAAAGATAGCTGGGCGACCCTGGGCCTGTCACTCACTCTGTCCTAGGAAGAATGCAATGATAGGACAATTCCAAAATCTTGTCATGGAAAATTGCAGCAACATGTCCAGGCAGTTGCTTGATTCAAAGGCACCCTCAAAAAAGATTATATTTGTGGGTGACTACTAAAGGTTTATTTTAACCAAGCATCAATAGTCACAATATAGTGTCTGTCCATTGCTCCTGCAGATGCATTCTGAGGCTATTTCTGACCATTTGAATATAAATGGCCATGGTCAACTGTGATCTAGCTGCAAATATTTAGAAAAGGGTTGTTGTTTTTTCAAGCCATGTTGCTATAGATCTCCTTCCTTGTTTTGTTTCTAGATTGTCATATTCAGCCACAGCATGATAGCATTAGAACAAGCCATAGAGGGAAACTTAAAAATATAAGATTGTTTTTTTGGCTTGTTATCCAGAAAAACATGTACAGTATTATATTACCATTTGATAACATAGAAACAGATCAGTAAAAGATTTACTTTTAGAAATTACCAACCATTTGAAATGCTCCTCTATGGTTTATACATTTTAGGAAAATGTGCATATTTTTTGTAATAGGCAAATTAAGAAAATAATTTCCTTGATCAGGCCAGACCCTGCCTTTCCTAAAATATATGTGAAATAAACATGCTTATTGTTTATTTGTTTCAAAAAATAAATGCCATTTCATAGGTGTGAAAAATGCAGTTGGAACTTGACGGTAGGGGTTTTGGCTTTTAAAGTGGCTGATACATTGTTTTAACTGACTGCATTCTTTATTTAAATTAATTTATTTACTGAAGTAGAATATTATAGTAATCTCATAATATTTAAGTCAAGATCAGTGAGGTTTACATGCTTGTGAGACTATAGGATCTGTCCACTGTATAAAATTGCAGGGAATCTTTCTATATGCTTATTATTTTACATGTTAATGATAGATCGGTAATATATATATATATATATACATATCATATACTGCGTTCATTAGATTTTTAAAACTTAATTGTTTGCACTCTTGATTTTATTTTTTCTTTTATCATGATTATTAGATGGGATTTCCTTATATTTAATATTGGATCAATTTATTTAAGGGAATGTTAACTTGAATCAGAATATAGTTACATTATAAATATAATAACATTACTTTGGCTTCGGTCCTATACCTTGGAGCATATCTCATTGCAATCAAGAGGACTTACTTCTGTGTAAACATGTACCAGGTTGCAATACATGTTACTTTTAATAGTAACTTACCAACAATCATATGTACACTAACTTTAGAAACTGGAAGCAAGGATTGCAGAAGTTAATGTGAGTAGCTCTGATTCATCATATATTTTTTTATTTTTGTATTTCTTTTCAGTGTTTTAGTAGCTGGTATTTCCTACACAATGTACAAAATGCCTCTTAAAATCTGGGAGCAGAAAGCTCAAATCCCTTTCCCATCTTTCTGTCTTGTGCTTTACCATATGAGAGTAGTTATCGTATCACACAGGCTGCCAAAATGATAAACTATTTCTGTAAACCTTCTCACATATCCATATTTTGGCTTGGTTACTACATAATACTAAGCTACTAAATAAATATACAAATCTCACACTCTGCAAGTTTTTGGACAAATTTGAATTGTCTCCTTCTGAGTTGAAGGGCAATTCAAAAGTTAATTGTAAATATTAGGCTTAATTGATCTGCTTCTTTTACATTTTTCAAGAATAGATGCCATTGACATGTTGAGCAGATATTTTCCTAAACAAATTGCAGGAGTAGTGTCAAACCAGAAACGTTTTAAAGCTGCAAACTGCAACTTCCTCAGGCAGTCCTACTTCTACTTCCTAGACCACTGTCCATTAATCACCAGAGGTTTGTCATAACCAATCTACTGCTACTGCCAGGCAGTAGTATAAGATTGCCACCAAGATTTTAGCATTTGGCACTTCTGGCTATTGTAAAACTTCCTTCCCTTGCAATCATATGATCATGGTCTAGGTGCTTGGATTGGTTGCCAAGCAGCCCACAGTCCTGTGATCCATTTGCAATCTGCTGGCTTCCCCAGAAAGTCAGTGGGGAAGCCAGCAGGGAAAGCTGGATAGACTCACTCTTGTCTCTGGGGGCTGACTGAAAAAGCTAACTGCTGAGGGAAGTTGAACTCCTTTGGTGGGGTGGAGAAATGGAGTTCTGAAGATCTATGTTCTGATTCTGCTCCGCAACAAGTATGTTCCTATCGGTATGTAGATAGGAGCTAAACTCCATAGACCAGATGGAGAAGCAGAGCTCAGATCTCAGTTCCATTCCTGCATCCCACTGAAAATGGTCCTTTCTGTACATAGTGTACACGGAAGAGACCTGACATTCTCCTGCAGGGTTCAGTAATTGAGCTCAAATTTTGATGAATTCAACTTTATTTTTGCATCCTGTGGAAGAAGTTACCTTCCATATATGAGGAGGGCTGACATCCTACAACTGGCAGCTCTTTCAGCCAGACCTAGAGACAAGAAGGAGCTGAAATACTAGTAGAAGATTTTCAGCTTCTGAGCTGAGAGGCAGCACAGTAAGTTGCAGGGTGTCTCAGGTGTACAGGGGAGGTCTGGTATAGGCCACGCATGAGTTCCTCTTCGGTCGAGCTGAAAATTCTGCTTGGATTTTGGCCAGGAAGATTTTCAGCTTCTGAGTAGAGAGGCAATGCAATAAGAAAAGGAGCACAAAATGCCTCACCAGGGTGGGGGGAACCCTAAGAGGCCATGTACAAGTGTCTCTTACTCGTGGTTGAAAATTCTGCTTAGGTTTCAGTAAGGAAAAGAGCAGAGTCTCCAGGGTCTCCCCTGCTCTCTTGAGTACCTCTCACTCCTTCCTTGGACTCTGATTGCTTAATGACTGCAACCAGGAGTAGCAGAACTACAGTCTTTAGAATGAAATAGTCATGTGGGCAGTCAGTCACATGACACATCACTTAATTACTATTTTGCTCAATGACTGAGATTCTGGTCCTAATTGTGATTGTTAAGCAAGGACAACTTGTTTTCTACATTTTTCCTTAAGGAAGTGTAGAATTGGTATGGTTTGTTTGAAATACAGTAGTGCCTTGTCTACATCCGATTAACATTTTTCAAAACCAAGAAATATTTTTAATTTAATCCTCATATAAAAAGTCAACATTTGAGCCAGTGCAATTTTTGTTCCAAGTTCAGATTTCAAATCTACATTGTGCAGACAAACATTATAGTGAAATTTAAGAATATATTATACTGGAATCAAATATTCCATTGCCCCTAAATCAGTTGACAAGCAGTAAAATGGAGCACCAGCGGTGGAGTGCTCAAAGGCATCAGGCCAGGACTCCCCTGCCCAGCGCCCCTCTCTGGACGGACAAGCCGGCCTGCTGCGCCATGGGGAAAGGCCTCCTCCTGCCCTGAGAAGTGTGCTTGGAGAAGGGGCCGAACCCCACGGGGCCTCGCGATGCCCAGTCGGTTTTGGGAAAGGGGGCTTCATGAGGTTCTGTCAGGCCAGAAGGCACAGCTGCCACTGGAATAGGAAGGGGACGGCGGCCAGTTGGCTCTCCCAAAGGTGATGGTGACGCCTCTCGAGCCAGCCAGGAGGACCCTCGGCAGTGCCAGAAGTTCGCCTCCCTCCAGCCGCACACAAGAGACCGACCAGGAGGTTCCGGCTCTCCCACGTTGCGAGCCTCCCCTTGCCGGGTGTGCTGGCAGACCATCCACTTCCTGGCTTCTCCGGGTAGGAATTGCAGCCCCCGCGACTTGCCGCCACTCCCAGGAACTTGAATTGAGCCCGCCTAGTGGCGAGGCCTCACAGTCAGTCGAAGCTTTCAGCCGCTAAGAGAAGCACGCATGTCTTCACCAGGAAGCTCCACAGCCACTCACTCTGCGAATCAGAATCCCGGAACTAATGGAAGCTCCGCGCGGGGAGCGGCTGCCTCTTTCGCCCTGAGCAGGCATGCGTGGCCCGGAGCGCTTCTCTGTGCAGCTGAAAGCTTCAGCTGTGTGCCAGGGTTAGGATTAGGGTTAACTCTAATGTCCACCTGAACCGCTGGCCTGACGGAAGATGGGGTGCGCCAGGTCAAGGGGTGCAGGCAGACGAGGATAAGTGAGCTCAGGCAGCTGCTGCCATGGGCTCGGAGGGGCCTCTGGGCACCGAGTGGAAGGTAGGTGCAGTGAGGCAGGGACAAGCAAGTGGGTAGTGCCGTCTGTATGAAATGATGCGTGTTCCGTGAGCCGGCAGTCCTCCCTTCCTTGCTGGGACTCTGACCCCAGAGTGAGTGCACAGTGAGGCAGTTGCAAAGAGGGGGTGAGCTTCGCTTCCCCACCTGATGCCTAGATGGAAGACACCTGTCTGACCCTGGCTCTTCCAGCCACAACACTTAGGCGCCCTCATGCTGCAGTCCTCGCGAAGGGACTGAGTTGTCCCGGCCGTACAGCCACTGTGGGGGTGTGTGGGGCATTCCTGAGAATGGCGAGAATGGCAGCCCATGATCACCGTTCTCCTACCTGCACTGCCATCGTTGCCTCAGGGAGTCCCACAAGCACCCCCGTACTCCCTTGATTGCACCACTTAAGCCGCTTGACCTACTGGTGCAGCTGCCAGAATGTCTCATCATGTTGCTGCTGTAGGAACTGCACGCTGCGCTACAGGTCGACCGCCCGGTGCGAGGGACCAGTGGGGGCATTGGCCAGCTGGGCTGCCCCACTTGCTCCATAGGGAAACTCGAGCCCTGCATTCGCTGCTACCACCGCCTGGGGCACATCATGGGAAGCCGAGAAGGAGCTGCTCAAGCCTCGCTCACTCGACAGCTGCGGCATCTTCGTCACAAAGGCGTGCGTGCCGGCAGAGAGAGCTCTGCGTGCCAACTGTGGCACACGTGCCATAGGTTCGCCATCACTTTACTAAATTGTAGGAAAATTGCTGTGAGAATCTCACATCAATGTTATTTATGGTTTTATCTTAGTGTTTTTTAGAATATACTGAATTCTATGCTAATTAGTGTGACTTGTAGAGTTTTACAGCTGTAAACAGCACTGATAAAACATGGTTTTGTTTTTACAGTCTATTGCAACATTATGAAGACAATTTTTCTAATGTGTGGTTTTTGTCATTCTTCAGCGCCACATCTAATTCTAACTTGCTTTTTTGACCTTTGGCCCACTTGATCCCCAATTGACAGAGTTCACTTAGAACTGCAGTTCTATGCACTATTATCTGGGCATATACTCTAATGAATGCAACAAGATCACTTCTGAATGTAACTTTTCACATACCACTTAAAAGGATGGTCTTTAACCCTTCTCTTCCAGTTTTTCAATGATAATCTGAGTCAATTTGTGAAGAAACATAATCTTCGATCATGAGTAATAAATAAATGGGAATTCCCAACCCTTTTAATTGCTTTCCTATGCAATTTTTTCTCTGTCTACCATAATTCCTCACCTGTCTTCTTCAAGAACACAAAGTGCTGCTGTTATTATTTTTGTGAACAACCCCTGTGATTCCTGTCATAATACATAAACAGTACTAAAGAGTACCTGCTAATAATTGTGTCTAGAAGAGTACAGTTGATTTTCCTTCCTGTGACGTAGAGATAAAGCCTCTAAATTAGGAAAAACTGTTAAGTACCCCAGACTGTGTTAGCCTTTCATAAGCACTACACGTTCAAATGGAAAGAAAAATAAAAGTGCCCAATGACAATAACAATAAGGCAAATAAGGAGCATTTTGGAAGCATTATATCGAGTAGTTTCTTTCTCCTTCCAACTTAGAAAGACGAGAGGCAGGCAAATACATAATTCTTAGATGAGATGATCTACATCTAGAGACAACATAACTTAAAATCCAAAAGAGCAACTGGACACGTATCGGACTTTTACTGATCATTTTTTAATAAAATTATCATATTATTATGCCTTAACACAGGGTGTCAAACTCAGTTTCATTGAGGGCTGTTGCTACAGGTTGCCGCCCTCTACAAGCGCCCCCCTCGCCTCCAGGGTGGCCCCGTGGTCTAGATTCCAAGCGGTTGCAGCTCGCGGGCCTTGAGTTTGACACCCCTGCCTTAACACCTATTAGAAAAGTAAAGCACCAGTATTCCTTCGGGTACATGAAACAAATTGAATGTTCTGCAGAACTTGATCAATATTTCTAAAAGAACGTTTGTGTCATATTTTATGTACATTACAGAATACTGTCTTTGTATGTAGTATACTTTTACATTGTCAATGAATAATGTTTTCTGTGAGTTTAATGTATTTTTTAATAAATTTTGTTTGAAGCCAGTGATACTGCACTCATGGCTAACCACTTATCTCGTCCATTTGCAGTGTATTTTCAAGATCAAATTTCAATATGCTGTGGTGTAAGATAATACTTGAGGAATCTATATGATATATGGACATAATGGAGGATCTGTTTTGAGGAATTTGGAGTATTTTATTGACAATAGTGAAACAAGAATACCACAGGAATGCCACATAAGTTCCATGAGCACATTGAAATTGAATCAAATTCCTTTCAGTAAGAAATCAACCTTGAGTTTTCTAGCTTGATCTTTCCTTCCACTGATTTAGATCAATATAAAGTTAGATAATATAAAGTTTCAGATTGTCTCCTATAAAACTGGTCAAGGTATGAGGCACATCTAGTTTAAGTTAAGTAAATCTTAACATCTAAACCTTTTTACTTATTGAAAGCATTTTAAGTTCTGCAGTGCTTAAGATCCATATCCATATGCAATATCTGTTTTATCTCCCAGCTAGTACATATTCAACTTGCTGATATATGAACAGGCACAAAACTTATCACATTTATATCTGCACTTGCTGCTTATTCCTCCTCCTTTATTTACTGTATTTTATTTATAGGTGTTGATTTTAAAATCAAAACAGTAGAGCTAAGAGGAAAGAAAATTAGATTACAAATCTGGTAAGTAAAAAAAAAAATGCAACCAGCCGAATGTTCTTTTAAGTTTTGTGTTTTAGCATGGTTTGGTATGCTGCCTAATATAATTAACTTTTAACTCACTTGCTGCTGAATTTTTTTCTCTCACACAGCGTATAAACATAGGAACAAGCAATTTGTGAAGTAGTCATCAGAAAGTAGAAATTCCAATTTGAAATAATCACATATTATTTATGGAACTGTTGTGTTCCTGCTTTTAAGCCAAATCAGTTTGCAACAATAATTAATAGTTCATTAAATTATTTCTTTAAGCTTTGTAAAAATTTATTAAATTTATATGTGCCCAACCTCTAACAACTTCAAAAAGATCAGTTAAATAAAGAGAATATATTTTGATGATTTCATACTTGAATAATTATCAATTGGTTTTTTTGGGCTTTTAAAAAGCTGAGTTGGATTATTGTAACTTTCTTACAGAAAAACTACATTTTAAAGGGGAAATGATAGTGCAGCAATAGTGCCTCCTCCTTGATTCCAGCATCATTTTTTGAATCTAAATATTATTTAATTGGTAGTTTATTCACAGTATTAAACTTGGATAGTGTTAGTAAAATCCCTCCTATATATGATACTGGCATCCATGAAAAAAATACTATTCTGTGATTGATGATTTCTAATAAGAAAAAAAATTAAGACAGCAACATAGTTTTCATATTTGCATCAAAATATGAGTGATGATTGTCATAAGCAATTTGTATGTTATTTCATTTCTGAAAAAAATGTAAACTAGCACATTACATATTGCAAAATTATTCACAGTGAAAGTAGCTGTTGTGAGAGATTAATCCAGCTTTATTTGGACAATCTTCTGTAAGCTAGCTAATGTTATTAGCCCAGTGTATTAATAGTATTTAATGCATAATTAATAGCAGTAATAACTACTAGATATGTTAACAGCATAGTAGGGATGAGGGAAATTCAATGTTTGGATAATACCATGGAAACAGTTTAGTAATGCTTTTCTTGCACAGATGTAGTCAATTCAGTTTACTAACTCCTCTTGGCAGGTCACCATCCAGTCTGTTTGTCGCACCTTGTGTTTGTCTTGCTTCCATCTGAGTTAATTGCTGTTGCATCTTTCGTATCATCCGTTACTCTAATACTTGAAAATTATTGGCATGACTTCATTCCTCATCTGTGTTCCCATCTGGAATCCTAAGGCCACAGAATTGGTACATGAGCCAGAATGATGGTTAGCCATGATGGTTTGTACTGAAGCTAATATTGAGGTAATGTAGATTTTTTAATGTGCCACTGTCTTTTAGAGTAAAGTTAATCAAATATTGTGGCTTGGTTAGAGCAATACTCACAGAACAGTTTAGCTTTTGTAAAGTTACTGGGTTTTCAATCCCTACTAGCACTTGATAAAGACCCTTTAAATTCTGAAATCTCAATGCGTAGTATTTCTTTATATGTTGCAATGGAAGTTTTAAAAATACATGAAATTTAGGGCTTAAATGAAATAGCATTTCACTGAAAATAAAGTTCATATGAGATTTCCTACACTTTAGTATACAGTGCTCAACATAAATGGGTACACCCCAATAGATTTATCAGAAAACCTTTTCCTTTCCTTTTCTTTCCTACTTTCACATAATGAGTTAAACAAATGTTCCATAAAACTCATTTTTATCAACATTTTGGAAATTGTGCTTGTGTTCATTGAGATGTTGATTGAAATCTTACTTTTCAAAGGGGGTGTGCTCATTTATGCAGAGCAGTGTATAATAAAATTTGCTAATGGTGTTTGCCAGTTAGTTGTTTAATACTCAGGTTATGTATGTAAAGCTCCTTAAAAGGTATGGAAAGGAAATAAAATCCTCCCTGTCATTCAGTCATCTCTGTGTTCCATGTCATTTAAATCTCTCCACCCTTTCCAGGGTAAAAAGGTTAGAAATTACATTAGAAACAAAGATTGAAAAGATGCAATAGACTTGAGACAAAGATTCAAAATAGCAAAAAGATGAGCATTCCTTCCAGAATGCCAAAGATCTTAAATAATACAAGATTATTTCCCCCACAACTATCTATAGCAAATGCTAAACAAGCAAAACCCAGAACAAAACGGGGTTCCTAACTCTAGAGCATCCTCTTTGGGGATTCCAGTTAAACACCCTTTTTGGAATCCATAGAGGGTGGGTGCCTCTTTTGTGAGCTTTTGAGGGACAAAGGCCAGGTTTTCCTATATATGGGGCTTGTTGGGGAGGGCTCAGTGTGGTCACCTCTCACTAGGAATAAATTTCTCCTCTACTTCAAACTGCCCGTGTGCTGTATTCTTTAGTGCTACCATGGAAATGAGCGTACACTTGTTTCTTTCTAACCACTGTAAGGCTTTTTTTAAATTCAATCAAGGTGAATAAAGCACACAAGGATTTTTCTTATGCATTTGAATTAATGAAGATGCACTTTAGATGAAAGACTTTCATAATACAAATGTGACTGACACACTCCAATATTTTAATATTTGAGTAAATTTCTCACTCAAGCTGCAGAATTTTCCTTTCTCCACCATTTCCCAATTCATCTTCTAAAAACTGGGAATCATACTCTATCACTGTTGCATAATTTTCTTAAGATCTGATTTCAGCTGTAGAATTAAGCTGAAAGAATGTTAAAGAATCTGAGGGCAGTTTGACCAATGTTTCTGCTTATTTTTTATTTCCTGTAAAAATAAACCTGATTAGTATTGGGGGGGGGGCGAGAGGAGGCAGTTATGAACCATTTGTTTTGTTGTGTCCAAGAATCCAGTTTGGAGGACATTTTAGTTTTAATTCCACAGTTAAATAACTATTGTCTTGTTCCTCTATTTTAATATCTTGTGTTTAATCAAAGCTAGAATTCAAATATATGCTTTTCATTTTTAGTATTCCTTTATAGTCAAGTCTTCTAAAAATGTTTGATAAAGCTAATTTTTGGTTGAACAGGTGTACTTAAGATTTACATTTTCAGCAAAAGCAGTATATCAAGACATACTGATTATTATATTAGAAATGGTAGTGTTACCATTATGTTAGGAATGGTAGTACATACTTATTACACCTTATTTTTATTCTATTAAGAGGTGCTTATGTGGATTGCTTGGTCAATATTCTTTCCTTTTATCCAGTTGTGAGTTATAATAACTTTATTAAATGTTTAAACAAGAAAGATTAAAAATTAACAGAAATATTAAGATGAGTAAAGTAAGAGTAAAGAAAGAGAAAACAAAGCTAAAAGTATAGAAAGAAAGAAAAAAATATATAAAAACGACATCCAATTTTCTTTTAGAACAGTTAAAAATTGACCACTTAAAAATTGACCATTTTAAATTGACCACTTAGACTAAGATTACATAGTAACTATCAATTTTTTCTATTGAGTATTTTTTCTAACCAAATCCATGTCATTATTTGCAATTGTAAATTATAGAATATAAAAAATATTTTCATAATATAGGCAAAGTTTTCTTTAAAATATTTGAAAAGCATTCTTAACAATGGCATACATCAGGAATTTACATATTACACATTCATCTTTTGTTAACCAATATGATAAATTAATGTAGGCAGCATAAAAGGGTATGATTATTAAAAGAAAAATGTTTCCCTTATTTAGAGCCATAAAGCTTAAATGTTTGGCTCCTTACATAATTGTTTTGTTCTTAGACCATATGTTTAGCAATATATTTACCCTGGCATCTTCCCTATTCACATTTGCTCTCTAATGATTATGGTGCCAGAAGAAATATAGTTATTGGGAGCAAACTTTAAAATTATGTCTTCCCAGACTCTTTATTGGCTGTGCTATCATGAATAGATAAATCAAATGTTGTATTGGGCAATTATATTTTAAAGCAGCTTCATTTGACGGAAACCTCTGGCCACACTTATTGCAAAAGATTCAGATCACTATTTAACCAGCATAGAAAAAGAAGATTTTATTAATTTTTGTGCTCAGGGCATTTTTCTGGGAATAGTGTGTTATCTACCGTATTTTTCGCACCATAGGGCGCACCGGACCATAAGACGCGGGGCACCCTGAGGCACCCCACGGTTGCGCGGAATATCATTCCGCAGGACACCGGGAACACTCCAATTCAGGCAGCAGCGCGATCCTTCGGCTTTGGAGCTTCCAGCGGAG
>JANHFO010005746.1:78519-97879 GCA_032468095.1 Pareas carinatus | reverse complement strand
AGATTAAAATACCACGCTCCAATAAAACCCCAATTAAAATTTAAAACACCACCCCCGAGGCGACACATAGGAAATCAGGATAGCCCGGCCTGGATAAAAAGATGAGTCTTAAGGGCACTTTGGAAGACCCGGAGATCAGAGATGGTGTGTATCTCCGGGGGGAGTTCGTTCCACAAGGTCGGAGTTGCCACAGAGAAGACATTGACCCTGAGGATCGCCAGCCGACATTGTCTGGCCGACGGCACCCTGATAAGGCCCTTTTTGTGAGAGCAAACTGGTCGGTGGGAGATATTATTTGGTAACAGGCGCTTCTGCGTACATACTCTATACCTACATACATACAATACATACAATAAACAAACTGTGATTACAACAGTAAGATACATTCATGATTATAAAGTATATAAGCATAAGATACATAAGAATATTAACAACAGAAATCCATACTGGTATAATCTACTTGCTGGATACACAACATAAGGGCTATTTGTTCCTTTATGAATTTGATTGGGTGTTAACAGCTAAAGGAGAGCCCTTCTATTATTAGAGATGAAGAGAATCCAGCAAGTAAATGCTCAGCTCTATCCAGTTGTGCTGATTCTATCTTGAATTAAGGAATTGCAGAGTCATAAGAAGGGAGTTTTTAGGAAATAAAACAGCTCATTTCATGCTCGTAGAAATCTAGTACTGTAGATCAAACATTTCAAATAGTTCAAGAAAAAATACATGATAGTTCTATTATTTATTTATCACTCTCAGTAAACAATAAATAAACCCAATATGAAAAAATAAAAACCAATAACCCCACCCCCACCCCTCTGGCAACAACACACAATCCAACAAGCCACTTGATGGGCTCCACCCCACTCTGGATCCCCCAATTCCCCATCAATTGCTTTGATGAATCTATTTGAAAAAGTCAAATAAGATCCAGAAACCTTGAAATTGGCAGTGCTAGCTGCAAGTAACTGAAATTGCAGATCCAACACAAATGGAAGGATGACAAAGGCTATACCCTGCCAAGAAGTGACACCCACAATGTCCACCCTAGAGATTCCTATTTTATGTTCAGGTGTGGTCAATCATGTGGAATCATTTCTTATATATGTGGAAAACAATGTGGGCATTGACCTGCAGTCACATCTGATTATTAGTTTTTCTATAAGTGAGGTTATTGTTTATCCACTGGGCATTTTGGGTTATGGTTCTTATGCATTTTTTGGCGTGTTTGTGGAGGTGGGTCTATTTAATCCTTGTACAAGAATCATTTGTGCGAGATGGGAAGCTGCATAAATCATACAAATAAATACACAAATAAAATATTGATTTACATCTGGAATTTGCTTAAGATTAAGTGAACCAAAGAATTTATCAATTAACTTACCAAGTTGAGTCTTTCCTACTCAAGAGTATTCACTACTTCTAAGGGGATCCACTGTTTCCATTCCTTCCCCCCATAACATAATCTCCATGAAATTTGAAAAGCAACCTCTGGACTTTGCAGAACATTGGCCCAAGTACAAGGAAATATTCCCACATGGACCAAGGAGTCTGGTTTCTATTTTCCATTTTTCTCACAAGGAATAAACATTTTAAGTCCAGGAGAGATTTCTTTCAGAATTTCAGCTTAATGTAATTAAAATCTAACCATATTGAGCTGGTTCCTATGAGACAAGGCTCTTTCTATTTTTCCAAGCCCAATTTTTGCAGAAAATTACTTATTTTTATATAGAATACTCTTGGTTTTGACTGATCAAAGTTCTAATCTTAATGTCAGATGGAAATAACATTGGTTTCTGTAATGTATTAAGCTTAACGTTGTTCTGCTTAGTCATTGCCCTAAAGTTGTTGAAGCCTGAGCAGGCGCAGACTGCCTGTCTCCAGGAGGTGCTAGTGCAGTAAAATGTCTAATTGTCTATTGGCTGCCTCCTAGAGGCCATTCTGTATATAAGCCTGTTGCGCAGCAGTTTTGCTGGCTTCAATCGTAATTCTGCTTGTTGTATAGTATGCTCTCGTTTGTCTACAATAAAGCCGTTATTATCTTTACAACCTGACTCTTCAATGCCTACTGAATTGAGAATACAACAGTTTTTTTTTAAAAAAAATAGTTGTTCAGTCCTCTCGTCTTCTAAGTAAGAATCAAAGACAGAGTTGGTCATTTATTTCTGTTAACTCTGGTTGTCACTTGGGAGCAGCCAGAAATTAAATAAAATTATATACCTGACTCCATCCATCCATGTATCCATTCATCTATCCTCACAACTTGGTAGAAAATAACAACAAAAGTTGAAAGTCCACAATATAAAGTTGATACGCGTGTAGGAATCACAGTGTTATGCTGACAGAGCAATCATTGGCTCAAATAATCAACAATAATTATTTAAATGATAAATAGTAAAGGATAGCAACAATATGTTAATGACAAAATTCTCCTCAAAAGACCCCCATCTTAAGCAACTTTTAGAACATTGCGACATATGGACCAACTTTAGTTCTAAGAGGAGACCATTCCATAAGGCAAGAACAGCAACAGAAAAACAATTGTATTTATTTTTTATTTATTTTTTAATTTTTTATACTGCCCTTCTCCAGAAGGACTCAGGGCGATAAAAACCCAAAATAAAACATAGACATAAATGCAATATTAAAAACCTTAAAAGAAATAAATATGTTGGTTGAATAAAGCTAAAATTTACAGTTAAAAATTTAAAACCAAATTACAGTATAAAAGAGGGATCAGGACAACCCGGCTTGAATAAATAGCAGCATCTTTAGGGCCCGATGAAAGGCCTGGAGATCTGTAATGGTCCGTATTTCCAGAAGGACTTCGTTCCGCAGGGCTGGAGCTGCCACAGAGAAAGCTCTCACCCTGAGGGTCGCCAGCCGATATTGTCTGGCCGACGGCACCCTGATGGTAGTAGGCGTTCCTGTAGGTACCCTGGTCCCATGCCATGGAGCGCTTTAAAGGTCATAACCAATACCTTTAAATTCACCCGAAAGACCACAGGCAGTCAGTGCAGCTCGTGCAGGAAGGGGGTCACATGGTCACGAACCCTGGCCCCCACAATCCCCTGCGCGGCTGCATTCTGGACCATCTGCAGCCCTCAGGTACAGTTAAAGGGGAGCCCCATGTAGAGTACATTGCAATAATTGAGGCGAGAAGTGACCAGGGCATGAGTGACTGTGCATAGGGAGTCCCGATCAAGAAAGGGCCGTAACTGGCGAAACAAGCGAACTTGATGAAAAGCCCCCCTCGCCACGACCATCATATGGTCTTCTAGAGACAGCCGTGCATCCAGGAGGACACCCAAGTTGTGGGTCCTTTCTGCAGGGGCCAATGTATTGCCCCTGAAAGCCAGTGTTGGTGACAGCTGGCTATATCGGGATGCCGGCATCCACAGCCACTCAGTCTTGGAAGGGTTGAGCCTTGCCCTCAGAAATGTAAAGAATGAGGGACTTCTCATGGGTCAAATATATCCAATAGACTATTTCTGACTGTAAAAAACTCAGTCCATGCTGTACAAATCAATTAAATTGTAATTGGAGGCCTACTGACAACCATATGAAGAATGATTGCAGGAACTGGGTATATCTAGTCTAGTGAAAAGAAGGACCAGGGGTGACATGATAGCAGTCTTCCAATATTGAAAAGTTGCCGCAAGGAAGAGGAGAGCAATTTATTTACCAAACCACCTGTAGGCAGGACAAGAAACAATGAGTGGGAACTAATCAAGGAGAGAAGCAACCTAGAACTAAGGAGAAAATTCCTAACAGTGAGAACAATAAATCAGTGAAACAAATTGCCTTCAGAAATTGTGGATGCCACAACACTGAAGGCTTTTAAGAAGAGATTGGACAGCCATTATCAGAAATAGTATAAATCTCCTGCAAGAGAAGGGGGCTTGATAAAATAACTCTATTACTGTTAGTATCCAGGGCCCATGCTACAAAACATCTGCCAGGTATCAGGTTGCTATATTTTGAACCAAATGGATGATCTGAGTAGTCTTTAAAGACAGTATTGTATAGAGTGCATTGCAGCAGTGCAGTTGTGTTGTGGGAGTTAGCTAATGGAAATAAATTCAAATTAGTAATAGCACTTAGAGTCATATTCTACTTCACAGTGCTTTACAGCCCTTTCTAAGCAGTTTTAGAATCAGCATATTGCCCCCAACAATCTGGGTCCTCATTTTATGGACCTTGGAAGGATGGAAGGCTGAGTCAACCTTGAGCCAGTCAGGATCGAACTGCTGGCACCTGGCAGTCAGCAGAAGGAGCCTGAAGTTCTGCGTTCTAACCACTGCGCCACCATGGAGTGAAAAATCTTTGATGGGAAGGAGTTATATTTCATTATTTTTTTTTGGAGGAAGCAAATAAGATCTCAATGGGAAAAGCAATGATGTGAAGCAAGTAAAGCTATGTTACACATGCTTTACAGCCTGTGTAACATAGAAGAAGACAGAATATTCTTTTTTTTCTACTTACTGCAGAGTGGGAAAAGGATATTAACTTTCTTCTTTTTCAAAAAAAATATTAAATCCAAGATGGCCTTGAAACAGCAGCATTTGTGAATTGAGTTCCTCTTACCTTTATATAACAAGCAGAAGTATAGCCTTGGATAGATAACTATTGTAAATCCCTCACCTATAGAGTTAATTGTCATACTGTAGCCGCACTATAGCAATGGCATCAATTTCAGAATCGGAGTTGGGGCCATAAACTTTAAAAGATCCATTACAAAGATGAACAATTTGGATTTTGGAAATATTCAAGTTCTACTTGAACCTAAGTTCATTCAAAAGATGCTATTGTCTTCTATAAATACATGAGTATTGTTAGAAAAGATAATTGTAAAACACTTTTATAATTTTGAAGATCTGATGTGTAACTGGTAATCAAAATGGTATCTAGTTCTTCTCTGAAGCTTTTGGGATTCAAAAGATCATAGAAAAGTATTATGAAACCTTTTAGTGGCATTTTTTATGTATTTTGAGACAATGAGAGCCTTAGTGGATGAGATGATGATGCAAAGAAGGTGGCTCCAGAATGTTTTCTTTCTCTCAGGTTTTTAGAAAGAAAATCGGGGAAGGGGACTGCTCTTTGTCTGTGTTGGACTTCGTTAACCTTGCTTTACGAATTATACATCCTTCATGCTGTGATTGGTGCCATCAAATGGAATTTCAAGATTTGGGGCCTGAAGTTGCCTTTCTTGTTGGAAAACATGACTATGTTATCTTCTGACAGATGTGGACCTTCGGGAGAATGTTCTTCCATCCCTCCCACCAGACTCCTTTCTTTCGTCTTGTTCCCTAGGTGGAATTCAAGGGAGCACCTTTGACCCAAACATTTTGGGTCCTCCTCATGGTTATGTTGTAGGTGAGGCTTGTGCTTGTTAACTTGATTGGAAGTGTCAGGAAAGCCAGGCTTCAAAATTGCCTGTCATTAAAACACAAAGACAGGGAAGGGAAGCAGGTTTACAGAAGCTTGTCAAATTACAGAAGGATATTAATGCTGACATTTTTTTAATCACCGGAGATAATGGCTGACAAGCAGGTAACAGGGTGTTTAAAACAAAACAAACAAAATCTCTACAACGCTGCCCTGTACCCCGGTCCTATAGCACATATAAAATTTTCTACAATCAGCTTATTAATTGAAAACAGAGATTAAATTAATACTGGAATGTAGCAAGTTGCCCAATCTCTTCAAATGTTCACTAAACAGTGCAGTCATTAAGCGAGGATGAAACTACATAATATCCTCTCCACTTTTGGGATGAATAAAGTGATTTTTTGTTTTACTTTAGCAGTTTTTATTTATTTATTTATTTATTTATTTATTCATTTATTTATTTATTTATTTATTGATCAAATTTATACACCGCCCTTCTCCCCAAAGGGAGATATTGGATATTTTCAAATCAAATTTGAATTAAAAATGGGGTAAATATTTAATCTCCCTCTGACCACATACTCAGGCTCATTTGTATTTGGCTGGGCCACTTTTCAATTCTGGAAGTAGAACTTAAGCATGCATGAGTGTGTGGCACCTTCAACTCATCGGTCAGCACTGTATGTGACTCCAGTGCTTCAAAAGTTAGTTATTCTGGACATATTTTTTCACCTCACCCTCCCTTTAAGAGAGATGAAAACTCAGCCTGAGTTATCCATGTCATAAAGCAGAATAAGATGTGGAAAAGAAGGTTAGATCTACATTTTCTGAATGTCAGCTTGGATGCATGGCAGGGTAGCCTTTGAGCCAGAAAACTTTGACCACAGAATAATACTTAAAAATATCATTTCTTCTTTTCTTGTCTATGCATTAGTCACTCCTGTATAATTAATATCTGTTTCCCTCAGGCTGCCATGCTAGGCTGTAAATATAAATTAGGTAGCCAGAAACATAAGGAGTTTAAGCAAAGAAAAAGAAAGGAAGGTAAAGGATATTAATCAACCTTGCAGACTGTCAAAATAGGTGATATTTTAAATCTTTTTAATATGTTTAGGTAAGGATTTTGACCCTTTATGGTTTATTTTTATTAATTTGCAATCCCTTACTTGGGATTAGGCCCCACTGTATTCAGATTCAGTCTGCTCTGACCCCTAGATTTTTTTTTCTTACATTGCTCCTGTGGGCTTTTTAAAATTATACTGTTATAAACTCTCTGCATTTTCTTCTTGTGTTATTGGTGTGATAAGGGAGAGAGAAAGTCCAGTAAAGGAAAGAAATAAAGGTTTCAGAGTGGAACAGGGATCTATTCATCAAAGTTGTCCAAAGCAAATAATAATGATGTTTGGGCATCGATGACAAAAAGAGACTGTCTTGTCACTGTCTTTGCTTGTAAAAAGGAGGTGTCAGATGAAGAGATAAGTGGCAATCAGTCAGCAACAGAGTTACATCACCCTAGACAAGTGTTTTACAACTTTAAGCAGTTTTAAGATGAGTGGATTTCGACTCCCAGAATTCTCCAGCCAGCATGAGGGAACTTCAACTCCCAGATTTCCCCAGCTACCAATTCTGGCAATTGAAGTCCACTCATCTTAAAATTGCTTGATTGAAAAACATGGCAACACAGAGCAACACTTGCATTTTTAAATTTTAATTTCCAAAGCTTATCGTTAAAGGCTACTCTGGGCAGTAGAGAATTCTCATCTTTGTGGATTCAGATTGAAAAAGCAACACCTCACATCCAGCCCCAAGACTACCACATTCAATGGACCTTGAACAAGTAAGGTTCTCTGTGCATGCTTGAGCATTCTATGACAAAATAATAAAACGATCTGTTCCTCCTGAACACAAAACCTAAAGAGTTTAAGTTGGCTTACTTGCCTGAGTTCTTTGTTTTCTATTTTTCACTGACTTCAGATTTAGGCACTGTCTGGATTATGTTGCAGTGTGTGCTTTTAATATTGTGTGTCTTTTTGTTTGGTGGCAGGAAATAGCATCCATGTCATAAAGATCAGTATTTTCTGAACTGGTTTACCCTGTGAATCAACGGAAATGAAAGTTGGACTTTAAGGAAAGAAGATATATAGATTATTGATATTTTCAAATTTTGGTATTGGTGAAAACTCCACAAAATACCATGTATAGCCAAGAAAATAAACAACTGGATTCTAAAAGAACTCCAGAGAGTCAGTTTGATGTAATGGCAAAGTAAGGCCTAGAAAATGGTAGACTGTAAGTTCTAGTTCCGCCTTAGGTCAAAACCAGCTGGGTGACCATGGGCCAGTCACTTTCTCTCTGCCCTAGGAAGCAGACAGGGGCAAACCATTTCTGAAATCTTGCCAAGAAAACTTCATGAACTCAACTGGGCAGTCACCAGTGTCAGTCCTGACTTGAAGGCAGAAAATGAAAATCAAGATTTCTCTGAAAAAAAAACCCTGTAATGTTGGGAAAGGAGGAATAAAAGAAAAGATACATATTACCAGCAACAAGGAAATGAACTCAATTATAGCGTCAATGGATGCACTTGTTGGATGATCTAAAAAGCCATATTGGAAATGGATCATCCTGGAAAAGTTATGTCCATGCAGTAACTAAGTCCATCTTAATGGTACATTGATTTATTTATTTGTAAAATTAATTAGCCACCCATCTTGCTATATGGTAACTCTGGGCATAATCAATCAATCAATATTCTGCAAGCTCTAAATATGAATAAATGATTCCGTTCTATATCCTAAGGAACCTTTTTAGTTGTTATTTTAGGGATACGATTAGATGAAACTGTACCTGATCATACACAAAGGAAACCATTTTTCCTAAAGGGAAGCTTCATTCAGTGAATGTAATGTAAGTGTTGACCTTTAAACCGAACATTTGTTTTGCCCTGTGAGAGATGGAAAACAAAATTACACTCCCTGCTGTGTATTACTGCTTATGAACTCTAAATTATTACTATGTTATTGAAATATTAACTATAGTGTTTGACTCTGTCTTGGTCTACGATTTCTTTAAAAAAGAGAGAATGATTTTGCTGAAATATGTCTTAGAAATATCACTAAGCATGTATGTAGAACTAAAAAAAGATAATGCCCTGTTCTTTTTGTTAATGAATATTCTTTAAACTGTTTCAAACATTAGGTAAACTGAATGCAGATTTGTAGCAACATATATGAAAAAATAATACACCTTCCATAAGGATTACAGAAGTGAATTGAAGGCTTGATCTTGTTTAATCACATAATCACTGCTGTTTGGACAGTAAATTACCAGAGCAAATAATGCACTGCATCCAAAGGGAGTCGTAACGCTGCAGAAAATAACATCAAATCTTTGCTGAAATTACTGTAACTCTTTGGAGACCCAGAAAAAATTGAAGTGATTTTCTACCCTTTCTTATTGGTATAATACAAGAGGAGAACGTATCACAGAAACGGAGGGTTGAGAGGTGGAACAGAAGCTTATTCTGCTGTATTGTTCTCGGAATATTTGTTCATTGTGACTAACATCATCTCATTTATTGGAAAAGAAGAAGACCACTGTAATGTATTGTTTAATGTATGTTCTGCTTAGTCATTCCCCTAAATTAGTTTAAGCCTGAGCAGGCCCAGACTGCCTGTCTCCAGGGGTCCTTAGCATGGGAAAATATGAATTGCCCATTGGCTGCTGCCTAGGGGCCGCTTTGTACATAGGTCTGGTGCGCAGCAGTCTTTGCTGCTTCTGTCATGATACTGCTTGCTGACCAGTATGTACTAGTGTTGTCTGCAATAAACCTGTTTGTGTTTATACAACTCGACTCTTCAATGCCTTCCAAACCAAGAACAGAACAAGCACACTGATTTTAATGGACTGAAACATTAATAGATAATATCTGAGAAAAGATACAAATTTCACTCGATAAACATTTAAAAGATGATGAGAAATATTTTTATAAAAACTTTTAGCTGCATAGACTTATAGAGTTTGAAGGCATGGAAGCCATCATAGTTGTGATTACCAAAATGGGAATTAAAAACAAACAAATCAAGAAAAGGATCTGGACATGGAACAGCTGTGACAAGAAATCATGAACAATGCCTGTTTAGGGTATTTTACAAAGTAGGCTGGTGAAAGCTTTGAAGACACATTTTAAATGCCAAAAAGGAATGAAAGATCAAATCTTGAGATGTCATAGGAATAGTTTGAAGGTTGAGATGGTGCAAAGCAAACAGAAGGAATATAAAGTTGGACTATTTGACCAGAGATAAAGTATTTGTTTGATATTTCTGAAAACTTCTAATAACAGAGTTTAAAGGAGAGTGAAAAGTTAGTATATTAGCTTATGCTCTGTATTATAAAGATTGGAAGTCACTTTTTTAAAATTAGTATTATTGCCTTTGTTGTCTTTCATTCCTTTCTCTTCCATTTTTTTCTTTTCTTGTTCTTTTTCTGCCCTTTCTGTCCTTTTCTAGTTTAGTTTGTATTATTACTACTATGTTTATTAAAAACATCACTAAAAGTATAAAAGTATTTATTTCACTAAAAATAAACTTAGATGAGAAGAAAACATATAGTTAAATGTTAAAAACTACCTCAGAAGTGTTCCCTTCTGTTGAATATGTTCGAGCTAGTGCTAGATAGTTGTTTTCACATGCCTTGATTGAAATCTGGCTATGATTTATACAAGGTCTAATAGTTTCCAGGCCTATCAAGGTTTGACTTGCTTCCATGCTTAGTATCAGTGTCACTCCATATTCATGTCGATCTTGACATCTGAAATGATTGAAACTGCTGAAAAACATTTGCTGCCCAATGTGCTCTGCACATGATTTAATGATGATGATGAGTGCAAGATAGTCATCTGTCAGGATACTTTAATTAACATTTTGGTACCCTCACTGATAAGTAGATTGGGCTTAATGGTCTAATTGCCCCTTCCTGCAACAGGATCATAAATGTTAAACCTGAAAACTACATCCTATCCTAGTTGTTAGTTAATTTCTGGTTAGTTGATTTCAAGGCAAAACACAAGTCCATGTTTCTGAATCCAAATATAGGCTTAACTTAAACCAGGGGATTCTCAAATCAACCTAAGGACCATCACTGACCCATCTAGAACATATCACTCTGGTGAAAATTTTGTCATATTTGTTAGTTTTCAAAAACTGACTCAGCTTGTTTGGCATATTTGCTGCAACACCCAATGAACGAACTTGAATGATTTTCTGGAAAGTATTTGAATAACATTTATTTATTTAGGGAACTCTGCCTCATATAGAAAATCAGTTGTATTAAATCATGACAGATGTTTATAGAGAACACTTTATATGAATGAAATGGATAGGTACTAGGAAACAAGAGACATGGAGATAAGTACACACTAAAGATACCTTTCAAGTGATCAGTGGCCTTGCCATTCGTGCAGGTGAGCAACATAAGAGCTTTTATTTAGTCCCTTATATATATATATATTTATTGTGTCCAAAACCTGATGGTTCAGTGGTTAAAAGCAGCACTGCAGGCTATTTCTGCTGACTGCCATCTGCCATTAGCCATCAAAAGTCAGCAGTTCGATTCTCACTGGCTCAAGGGTGACTCAGCCTTCCATCCTTCGGAGGTTGGTAAAATGGGGACCCAGATTGTTGGGGGCAATATGCTGATTTCTGTAGACTGCTTAGAGAGGGCTATAAAGCACTGTGAAGTGGTATATAAGTCTAACTGATAAATAAATAAATAAATAAATAAATAAACTTTTGTATTATTAATTAATTTTCTGCTTGAAGTTTGTACCCATGCAATTACAATTCCAAATTTTTGCTAGAAATTAGGTATACATATTTCACACTACAGATGCCAGATACTAAATACTGGTGCAATTAACAACAAAACAACAAAGTCAAGGCCTTTTTTCTTTTGGGTGTGATGACAGTCACTTTAATTGGCATCTGCTACATGAAAATTTTCACCCATTTCCTTTTTAACTAGAAAACTGTTCTTTTAAAAAAAAACAGTTTAGCATTACGATGGATCAGCAACATAGTTCAATGGCCAAGCATCTTTGCCTTTATGCATTTATCATTCCCATCAGCTAAAGTGTGAAGAAAAAAGGCTGAGCGCAAAGAAGGATATTAAAAAATTTCATTTCCAGCTTTCATTCATTGCACCGTGTCACGTTGCCTATGTGCTAATTTTAATTAGATTCAGTTTGAAATGAATCAACTTCGCACTATTGTTCACGAAGATGGATCATTTAAAGAAAGCAGGCTTACCATTAATAATAGTATGGGCAATATGATAAACTGAAAAGTTTCAAACCAACAACAGAAGGAAGGTGGAATGAAAGAATACAAATCTCACTGGGCTAGGTCTTCTGAGAAAGGAAGGATTGGCAACACAGCATACACAAACATCTTAGGAGTTGTAGTACCCTAATGCCCAATATAATCACATTATTAAATGAAAATAATATTTAAAAATGGTAAACTGGAGCAAAAAACCTCAAAATTTCAGTGGCCTTGCATGTGATGTCATGAAATCCGATGGATGAGATTTTTGGCATCTTCTAAAATTTGATGTTCTCTTGGGATTCCAATTTTTTTAAACATTTATAAGTGGCACTCACAAAATGAGTGATGTTATTGGCTTAAAAAAGTTCTTAAGGACTGTGTTAAATTATGGATTATTATAATATCTGAAGGTAGAGTGGTGTGGTGGCCTAGATCAGGAGGCTGTGAGTTTGATATTTCTCTCTTTGAGTGTAATGAGTTATTGTCTGCTGCAAACTCTGCATAGGCATCAGGAAGGTCATCCGATCAGTAAATGCTTGAGCTCCATTCAGTTACCCTGACTACACCTCAATACAAGGGATTACAGGGCCATTACAAGAAATAAAATACTGAAGGTAGATATGGCAAGGGGCAATATCAGCCTGTCACTCTCAAGGCTGGATTTTCTCAAACTGAATGGAATGTGGGTAATTGAGAAAAATATAGGTGAGTAGACCTGCCAAAAATAGTTCCTGTGGATTCATGTGCTACAGTTAACACTCTTACTTAAGATAACATGTTAGCCTTGCCAGAGTTAAGCAGGATATAACATCTGTACATCTGTTTTCATTCTCTGTGTGAAGGAGGCTTCTAGAAGATATGTAGGAAGTGAAAATTGAAGGGGGAAAAAGTAAGCAGATTGGTCCCTTTGATCTGGAAAGCATGAGAGGATGATTAAAGTGACAGGAAATATTTATGATATCACTCCATGGAGAAATCGGGTGTTTGTAATGAGGGAAATCAATAATTATATATTTTATGGAAAGGCTTTATAGAGTAATAACAATTAATTATATTTGGGAAAGGCATTTGAGACAGAGCTCTTTCTATTCTCTTTAAAATCTTCCTAAAGGTGGCATGACAATTTGGAGAATAAAGAAGTGGGTGGTTCAGATAGAAGGAAGTGAAGCAAGACTAATTTCTTACAGGGCAATAAACCTTACAGCATCCTTGCTCAACCTGATGTGGGGCTTTGCTGGAAAAGTCAATGAGTTAAAGTACAGCACATCTGAAACATTACATTAGAGATGGGGGAATCAGAGAAACCTGCATCTAAGGGTCCTTGGGGTTCTCTGAACTTGGCAGACATTTAATTACCTGAACTAGGTAACATCATCAGTGCTACCCTAGTTTGAGTAATGAAACATCTGCAAGAAAATAACCAAGCTCAGGGAGGATATTCTCCATTATTGAAAACTGCATCTGGCCCCATTAGTCCCCTCCAACAATGATGGTCAAAGTTAATGGCAAAGTTTCTACCAATTCACATGGAAAGTAACCCCCTGAAAGGAAAGTTCTTGTCTAATCCACATGGATAACATAATCTTATTTATTTGGCACCCTTGATTCAACCACTAAGCTCTCAGATCCCCCAAGCATCGGTGCCCTCTTATTGTCAGAAGGTTGCTCATTCTTTTGTAGATTTTGTAATTTTAGCTGTTTTTGACAGAGGTTACCTGATGTCTTTACAGTAGGGATGTGTCATTATTACCCTTCCCATCTTTCCTATTACCTATTCTCTTATTTGTATGACAATTAACTTGTTGCTTATATCTTACAATATATAATCGTTGTTTCATTTACTATTCTAGTATGACTTGCAGATTGCTTGTTAGTATTTCTATGACTGTGCCTGTCACAAAAGTATATCGTATGGCATGATGAAAGTGTTTTTGTGACATGATGAATGTGTTTGGGTCACGATGATTGTAGTTTATAACATGATGACATGATGAATATATTTTATGATTATGAATGCATTTTATGATTATGATCAAGATTTGTCGATTGTAGTTTATATGTGCATGACATGATAAATGTACTTTATGATGATGATTGTATTTTATGATTATAATCACAATTTATCAATTGTAGTTTATATGTACATGACATGATGAATGTACTTTATGATTATGAATGTATTTTATGATTATAATCACAATTTATCAATTGTAGCTTGTAAGTACATTGAGAGCAGGTACACCAGAGACAGAGTCCTTGTGAGTCCAGACACACTTGGCCAATAAATTCTAATTCTATTCTAATTCTAAGGCTTAGAATTTGGGAATATATCTATTGAAAAAACAAAAAAGTAGAATACAAAAGAGCACGCAAGCCAACACAAACCAACCCATGCTTAACAAAATACATACTACCTCAAAATACAGTTAAAAGAAAATTCTTTACTGTATTTAAATAAAAAGGACCTCTAAAGTCCTAGTTCTACAACATACAAGTGTATGATTTTTGACACACATTTTCATAAGTGACTTCATAAAGTCCTAATAATAAAAATAATAATGAATAATAATGAAATTGAAGAACAAATAAAATACCTACCTAAAAAAGCAAAATCTCTGAAATTTCAGGTATAAAATGCATCTATTTTCCAAGCCCTTTCTCAACATTCACCAGTGAATGACTTGCATTTGAATCATACTCAGCAATTTATTTTCATCTATTAACTTAAACAATATTATCCCCCAAGAGCAGTCTTATTTATCACGGTGCTTTTGAAATTCAAAGCCAATAATAGGGCTATACTGTATGTTTATTTATAGATTTTTATCCTGCCTTTATTATTTTTTAAGTAACCCAGGGTGACAAACATACATAACAATTCCTTTTTCTCTCATTTTCCTCACAACAATACCCTGTGAGGTGAGTTGGGCTGAGAAAGAACAATTAGCACAAAGTCACTTCAAAAGTTTTCATGTTTAAAGCAGAACTAGAACTCACCGTTTCATGGTTTCTAGGCCAGTGTTCCTACACCAAACTGACTCTCAATGTCCAGTTCATGTCCAGTTGGTCCATATCCAATTCCCTTCTCAGATGCTGGGAAGAGAATTAGATATGGTAGGCATCTATGTGCAATTACCTGTCAGGAAACCACCTTGATTCAACACAAACTGGCCATCTGGTATACAATTCACCAGTCTCAATATTATCATATATATTATTTATCATTCTAATACATTTGATTCCTACTCCTTCATTCTTCTTTCGAGCCAGAGGTAAAATAAGTTCCAAATTTGAAAATAATCTGAGTCTTCTTTTACTTTCATTCTCATAGTCAATCTGTCCATTTCTGCACAGTCTAAAATTGTCTTTATTATTTCTTCTGCTGGTGGTATTTCTTTTCTTTTTTTCAAATTTTGTGCAAAGACAATTCTTGTCGCTGTTAATATATGTACAGTTAAATATATAGATTGCTTATCAACTTTTTCTGGAATCATACCTAATAAAAAAACCTCAGGTTTAACTTCTATCTGTATTCCTAATATTTCTCTTAACCAGTCATAAATTCTATACCAATAGTCTTTAGCATATTTGCAAGTCCACCACATATGATAATAAGTGCCTAGATTACTTTTACATTTCCAACAGTTATCTGATACATCTTTAAAATTTTTTATCATTCATATAGGTGTCATATGGCACTCAGATCTTCTGTGAGTGAGGTATCATTTGGAATAATCCAAAATGAAATGTGGAATGGTTCTTCAGCACTCATTTGAAACACTTGATTTTTCACCATAACAGTAGTGACCTTCTGTCATCATGTTGGATTTCCCAGAGTACAGTGTCTATGTTTATTGTTATGCATTGATTAAGTCTTTTATATATGGCTCCTTATTTTAAAGCCAAGGATGATTTATGATAAGAATTAAAATATGCTCTAAAGATAACAGATGACAGTCAATCAACTTAGAATGCACAATAAGGAGGTTAGGTTAACTGCTGAGGCACCATTAAAAGTTCCAAAAAAGCTTAAAATACTTCAGCATTATATCCTGGCTTATCACAGAGACAAATGTTTTCCACAAAGCAACATTCCCTGCCAGGAAGGTCTGCAATTTGCAAGCCATGTTGCATCTCTTTACAAGTGACTTCGTAAAAGGACAACAAGATAATTCCCAAAATGTACAGATGCCTATATAGCTGAAAGAGGAGAAGATGCTCTTTTAAACATGTTAGCATCAAAAATTGTACTGGAGACTATCTAAGATGGTGCTAGTTAACAAGTATCAAAGCCAAGTGACAGCTCTGCTTGCATTCCTGTTTAGAAGTGTTGCCATCTGTGGGGTCTGCTGTTAGGACGAGTTTTCTGCTGAGCATATGGGTCCTAGCAGCTGACTGAGAACTGGCATTCCAAAGAAAATCTGTACAGAATGTGCCCTGAATTGTCTTGACCACTTTCTGTGACTAAGCACTATATATAGTTTTAAAGCACTAATTTCTGAAATTTAGCAGCACTCCTGCAGATTTAATGGATAACATGAAAATTGGCACCATCTGCAGACGACAAGAACCATCTTTAAAAGAACTTTTAAATAATTACAGATTTTAAACTGGCCGATCTGCCCTGGTTTCTGTGCATGCTATTGGCATTGACATTTGTGTGACTTAGTCAATGAGCAGCAGTATTGCAAAAATTCAATACATGCTTTAATGTGCTGTAATGAAACACTGCCTGAAACCAAAGTTTGCCTTGCTGTGCTACGGTAATAAAAAGAAAACATCTTGGGTGTCGTATTTTTTTTAATTAAATCCCATAAACTGCTGAAATTCTCATGACATACTATTATAGCCAAGAGAGCTCTTTCTGACACCTTGTGAGCTTAAGTTCCTTTGATGCTTTAGCCTTTCTATGTTAGTAACTATTTTATACTTTTTTTTTTCAGTTTTAGCTAAGTTGAAAGCTATGTATGTTGCCTTCCCATTTTTTTCTTCGTTGGAATGGTACTTCCAGGAACTCACTTTTTGAGAAGTTGTCAATCCTTCTATTCTCCCTTTAAACTGAAGATTGCTGTCCATTAAGAACTTGCCTAGTACTCTAATAAGTTGCTAAAGTGGCTTTCATGAAATTAAATGTGCATGTATCATGAGTATGGTCCAATTCCTCTTCCTGTAGCACCTTCAACTCCACAATAGCACGGCAGCTTCCTCTTAAATTTCCCTGCCTTTACCTCCTCAACCAGTTCTTCCATATTGGCTAGGATCACATATAGAAGTGTCAACATCATCCTTTTCAGCCTTCTGAAAAATGGAGAATCAAGATCTCTCAGGCTTTTGAAGACCTTGTGGTACTGGACAAATTTACTGACAGATTTCCAGGTATTTGAAATCTCCCATTATTAAAGGTCTCTTTCTTGAAATTTGTGTAATCTGATCCAGTAGGTTATTATTTAGGTAACCTTCAGCATGCCCTGATGATCTTCTTCCATTCCTTGTCTCCAATATTTCACTCTTGCATTTTGCCTCACTAGCTCTCAGTAATTCCTGATAAATGTTGTTTGCATCTTCTTGCTTATTTTTCATATCTTCAATGGGAAATGGAAGTCAACGGAATCCTTTGTTAATGTGATTTTACCTACCTCTTTGCAGGCAATCCTCAAATTATGACCACACTCAAGCCCAAAGTTTCTGTGGCTAAAATGAGATAGCTGTTAAATGAATATTGCCGCATTTTATGACATTTCTTGCCACAGTTGTTAAGGAAATCACTGCAGTTATTAAGTGATTCTAATTTACCCCATTGAGTTGGATTGTCAGAAGGTCGCAAGGGGTGATTAGATGATCCTGGGACATCACAAACATCATAAATATGAGTCAGTCACTTTCTTTCAGTGCTATTGTAACTTCAAACGGTCACTAAACAAACTGCTACAAGTTGAGGGCTTTCTGTTCGGATGTATATCTAGATTATTAGATGCCTCTATATGCTTGAGTGTCCTTTCCAGTGCTTGGAATCAACTGATTTTCTGAATTCTTTTCTCTCTCCCACCTACAGGACTCAGATGAAAGCCTTCCAGATCAAGTTTACAAGATACCTTCCAGTTACATTTTCCTCGTTCTTGTAAGGTTGAGTCCATTTGAGTCCCCATCTCAGAAACACATCCCCTTATCAAAAAATTAAAACTACTCCCTTTGGCCCTTTTTCTGTAGCCAGTTTTTTTACTTCCAATATTTTTGTGTCTCCTGTTGAGGCACTTTCTTTGATAGGTGGCAGCGAAGAGAGCTACAGGGAAAACCTTCCAATATACTATCTCAAATGTGTTATCTTGATTGTGAGAAATACCACACTCTATCTATGTATGTTTCTTTCTTTGCTGAAAGTTCCTCTGAAAGAAGCTGCAAGAAGGAACTGCATCCTTTTTTTTTTACTGGAAAATGCACTCCTCTGAAAATACATCCCTCCATTTAATCCCTGTTAACTCTATTCTTAATGTCAAACAAATATAGGGATGTAAGATGCAGGAAAAACCAGTGGGAATTACTTCATATAAATATGTCAAAGACTGGAGTGCCAAAGAACAGATGTGCTACAAAGACAACAATGATTTTTATGCAAGGGATGTGTGTTTGAGCTGTGTCTGTTTAACTGCGCCAGCTACTCTTAATTACAGTGTTTTTGGAACGATCACAGTTCTGTCATGAATGATTCCTGTATTATGTCGCTTCTTGCACTGCATGATGGCAGGGGTTGAAAAGGAATTCTGAAAACTCTCAAATTGTTTCTTTGTGGAAGATGCCACCAGAGAGTTTCAAATGAGTTTATTCATGGCAGCCTTTATCCAGCGTAGCAACTTTGGAGGTGTGTCTGCCCAGAAACATGAAGGAGGGGCTTTGCTTTAAGGTTGCCAGTTGAGTGAAAGTTAGAAAATAAGCCTGCATTGTCAATAATAATGCAGAGAGAAGCTACTTTACAGAATGAATGCCTTAAACAATGAAATTTTGATGCTGATGGTCTTCTTTTCTATGAGCATTCAGAACAATGCTTGCCAACTAGCTCTGTCATTAAGTGACTTCATAATGCGTCAGCTTGAATTGGCAAGGCTGACCTTCGTCCCAAATGACTAAATATAGGAAGGAAAAGTTGGTAGTAACTGAGCAGTTTGGCTAAAAAAAAACCCTGTGAAACTCTGAAATCACTGCTTAATTTATGCAACTAAGACAAAAAGGAAAAATAAAATTGTAATATAGAACCACGTGTTTTGGAATTAATCATCATGCTGCTTAATATTTTTTTACCTATTCCTATATCTTTAGATATATGAACTGAACAAAATTCATAGTTATTCTGTTAGTGAATGGAGACACTGTACAATTCAGAGACAAGAAATCAGGTTTAATTGTAATATATGGTGAATGATATGGAATGGGCTGTACAAGAGGAATAGCAATATGGAACAGAATGGGGAAATGTCACTTTCTATATAAATGTAGTTCTCTCACACACCACATTTCTCTCTCTCTCTCTCTCTCTCTCTCTCTCTCTCTCTCTCTCTCTCTCTCTCTCTCTCTCTCTCGTCTATCTATCTATCTATCTATCTATCTATCTATCTATCTATCTATCTATCTATCTCTCTATCTATCTATCTATCTAT
>JANHFO010005746.1:35276-51993 GCA_032468095.1 Pareas carinatus | reverse complement strand
TGAGGAGAGGTCTCACCACCGCCTCCTTCAAGGTGGTAGGCAAGAATCCCTCACTCAGAGAAGCCTCCACTACTTCCCACCACTCCACCAGCTCCTCAGATGGGCCATGGGACAGAACCCCGGCATTGGTCCAAGTTCCCTCTGGAACCGTTCCGGGTCCATCAGGCACCTGGGGTGGAACGACCTAGTTTGTTCTGCCTCACTGCGGCGGGGTGTGGCGATGAGAAGGTTGAGCTGAAGGAGGAAATGATCAGACCATGACAAGGGTTCAACGCGTACATTCCCTAATTGCTGATCATCTAACCACTGGCCAGAGATAAAAATAAGGTCCAGAGTGTGTCCTCCCATGTGCGTGGGTTCCTGAATTAGCTGGGTCAGATCCATGGCCATCATGGAAGCCATGAATTCCCGAGCTGTCCCAGATGCCACACCTGCAGATGGCAAATTGAAATTTCCCATAACAAGAAGTCTGGGAGTCCAAGCTTCCACCTCGGCAATGACATTGAGCAGCTCGGGCAGGGTCGCTGTCACGTGGCAGGGAGCCAGGTATGCAATCAGCGCACCCCTCTGACTGCCAGGGCCCCATTTTACACAGAGGGTCTCATACCCAGCTATCTGAGGCACAGTTACTCGCAGTCATCTGGTCTTTAGCGCTCTTTCTGATGTGGGGAATATAATACCCTCTATCTCCTGTTTAGAACACAGTCCTTTCAGCAATTTCAAGAAGGTTGCACTGTTCAGGTGACCTTGAGGGCACAAATACACCGCCACCTTGGACATGTTATTTTTTGATAATCTAGCAAGAAGTGAGTTGAAGGAGAAATGCATCTCCTTTTATTTATTTTATTAATTAATTAAATTTTTATGCCGTTCAAATCCACTATGAGGTGACTCTGGACACTTTATGTATTTATCCTGGAAATATTTGATTATGGTCCTTTAAAAAGAGACTGCTATGATTTCTCTGCAAGTGTTCTAAATGGACAATGCTTCAAGATCCTTATTTATTTATTAAAAAGATTATATGACCACCCAGCTCACACATAGGTTATGCCCAGTTTCCATTAAGGGGAAATTTTTTTTATTTAACTTTTATATAAGATTTTTGTAATATAAAGTTTTTGCAAAAATGACAAAACACATTGTTCCAGGACAGTAAAAAGCAATTTGTGTGACTGAGAAAATTCAGAAATATTTATTGATACATTTAATACTTTATATTCACAATCAGTCTGGAAATAAAACAAAAAGAAAAGAAAGGCATCATTCAACTCACAGATTACAATAAAGACACTGCAATAAACAGTCTGGATAGAAAACATCTGCCCTAAAGGTATGACTAGGGTAGCCAATTTCATTGTGATTTGTTCAGGGACACAGGGCAAAATTGCTTTGCCATCTAGTAAACGAAGAGAACATGAAACCATAGAGAAGGTCCTGCTGAATCAAACCCATGGTCCAATGAGGATAGTATTTTCATTTGGGAGAAGCACATAAGAAGGGCATAAGTATATAGTATTCTGACCCATGGCAAATATTGAAGTTGCTACCCCAGGAGGTAGCACACCTCATTAATATGAGCATTATTATAGCATACTTCATTAATATGATCATTAATGTCTAATACCTTTTAATCTGGGATTGAAAACAACACTGACTCATCTTGTAAGATCAGTCAACTGATTATTCTAATCCATTCATTTATGCACCTTCTAAAAATCCATTTGCAATGAATAAAACTGCTTTAGACCATTGCAACACTGTAAGGCAACACTTGAAATACAGGGAGTCCTTGACTTACCGTACGTCCACAATTAAGCCTAAAATTGTGACTGTTCTGGTCACAATGATACAAAAAAAGGTGTTGAGACTCTATAAAAAGTGCAGAGAAGAGCACCAAAGTTGTTAAATGGTTTAGAGCCGAAGTGTCAAACTCAAGACCTGTGTGCCAAATCTGGTCAATCGCCTCTTTGGATCTAGCCCATGAAGCTTCCTCAGGGCGGCAGTGCTTGTGGAGGGATGGTGCTTACGGGGGGGGGGGGCAGGGGCACTTGTGGGGGTGGACCCATTTGCAGGGGGTGGCACTTGCTGGAGGACGGCGCTCACAGGGGGCAGTGCTTGCAGGGAGCGGTACTCACAGGGGAGCCACAGGGGAGCCACCTGTGGAGGTGGTAGCAGTGGTCCTCAATGAAATTGAGTTTGACACCCCTGGTCTAGAGACTAAGCCGTAAAATGAACAATTACATGTACTAGATATGTTTAGTGTAAGAAGGACTAGGTGTTATACAATAGCCATTTTCCAATATTTGACGGGCTCTCACAAAGAAAACCTATGGAGACCTATTTTCCAAAGCACAATTAATCATTGCAATGGGTTACCTCCAGAAGTTGTAGGTACTCCACGGCTGGAATTTTTCAAGAAGAGATTGGACAACCATTTGTCTATAATGGTATAGGGTCTCCTGCTTGAGCAGGGGGTTGGACTAGAAGACCTCCAAGGTCGTTTCCATATTTTATGTTCTAAGAGTAGCTACCATGAACATGTCATAGGAATAGTGCTACTTTTCATGTTTAATTTTTTTTTGAGGAATAGGATTGGCTGACTCTTCTGTTTGAAAAAACCAAATGCATCTATTTGTCTAATTTAAAATGTATCTGCAGAGCAGGAGTTATCACAAATACAGAAAATGCCTACCGAGAACAAAGCAAGAACAAAGATGATCGCAACAGTCAGAGGTGTAATAGAGTGATTGGTCTGAATATAATCTCAGCTGGTTCATCCTGTGATAACCAAGGTTGTTGTCTCGAGATCCCTAGTGGGACAGAGCTCTCAGGACAGCCAAACCTTAGGGAAGGGTGCCAGGTTGAGGTCAGCTGCCATAACAGTATGAAACTATCCATTTTTCAGAGTTATCAAAGGAGTGAAAGGAAGCAAAGATTGTTCAGATGTGAAACCCAGACCACTGGCAGATTACTTATTCAATTCTCCGAATGTTTGGCTCGGTCTTCCTTTTATCTCAGCTCTTTTGCTTATTCATTTCTCTGCACCCTTTTCCTTCAACAGTAAATTTTGTGGCTGCTGACAACAATGGTAATTGCTTTATGTAGAATAAAAGTCCCTCCATTCTCTTGCTCTGCTTTTATAGTATATACAACCTTACTGAGGCAAAGTTTAAAAGGACAGAAAAATTCATGGCATTCGTGCTTTTATGCTTTTCTGGTCTTAAAAGCAGGAGGATGTCTCAGGGATATGGAAATATCAGAAGCAAGAGGCTGTTCTCTGTGGCAATAAATGTTTCTTTTATTTTCCTATTTACAATGGTTGCTATTAATTTTAGACTTTCTTGGCATTTACAGCAATCTGAAAGAAACCTCTGGCCCTGCTTTCTCTTCTAAACTGATCTTTCAGGATTAAATAGTAAAACCTTCAGTTTTAGGAAACCATTTTGGTGCAAAGCAAGCACAACAGCATTGTGGGGCACAATGCTTACTGGGTTTTTTTTGCTGCTGGAGTTTGGTTGTGGGTAGCCCTTACCCTCCACGTGAGGCAACTAAAATGAACCATTTCAACACTAGGAGATCAGCATGGGAAGACTGAGCTGAGTAATCTGAAGGACTATTCTAAGCCTCAAAATAATGAGACCCCAATCTTCCTAACATTTTTTGTGTGTGTGTGTGTTTTCCCAACCATCTTTTTTAGTCCCTGTGAATTAAAATTAAAGAAGAAGCTGGTATTATGCAAGACTGGAGCATCAGAGAGACCCATAGACATGTTTTGAAAATAAAATGAAACTTTATGTGTTTGGAAGTCTTCCACTGAGGGAGGAAAGAAGAGAGCAAGGACTATCCAGAAAAACTAGAGATGCAAGTGGGAAGGACCCCTTTAAAAGATTATTTTTCTGATTAATGGATGTTTTATCATACCCATGGCACTACTATTTTTAGTGACCATAAGAGAATCATAAATTAATTTCTGGACTAGTCTTATACTAATAAATAACTTTTCAAGATAGAATACTATTATGGTTTTGCTAAATAATTTATCTTAAAAAAAGTGATGTGGGTATGTGGTAAAGTGGAAGGGTTGGATTTTTTTCTTAAGTGGTGAAGTTATTAGGCATTATGAGAAGCAGCAGATTCTGATTCTATTTATCAGGTCACCATGTGTAGGAGTGGCAGAACCTGGGGGTGGGGATGGAGTCAAAAGAGGAATCAGCCTGGAGTCTCTATGTAGCCACAAATAGACTATGTCCCACCCATCTTGAATTCTGTTGACCCTTATCCAGTGCCAAAATAGTGTTAAGAGTTAGCTGAGTAGATTCCTGTGCATCGACATGAGTAGTAATAAATCAGTTTAGTTGGAGCTCACATGTGAACGTTACATCCTGGATAGATCCTACCTGCTCTACATCCTGTTTCTACCTAAATTCCAGTTATGATCTCCAGCAAATGATATTCAGAGCCTCTGATCCAAATAAAGCATGATGTTATATTTAGGAGCGAACTACTGCAGATCTGTCAGCCTTGTCTACTACTGTAGATCTGTCAGTCTTGCCAAATGGATTACTTTAAACCAGCTTTCTCCAAAGAAGTAATCTACAGATATATACTATAATATTCAGATTCCAGAAATATCAGCCTTGGCCATGCTAATTCTGGGGTTCAGTCTACATCTTTAGGAGATAGATTAGAGAAGGCCAATGGGAAATGCCATGAAATTCAAATTGAAAAATGGGAGGAACATACTTTTAGCCTATTGCTCCCTGTCATTTGCGAAGCAGTTGGAAGTTTTACCGCAACGTGTGGTTATATAGTAAGCATCTCAGAGGTACAATAGAAATACGATAAATAAATAAATCAAATCTTCCATCTGTAGCCCACAAATTGGATTTGTGTCAAAGATTTCTCTAATAAGTAACAGATAATATAATAATATAATAGATAGAGACCCAATAAGTTAGGCTGTAGTCCACAAGTTAATTATGACTTTGATTGTATCCCTTTCTAAGATGTGTCATCCAGTATCTCAACTGGAGTGTGCCTGACTGTCTCCTCAAAGTTTCTTCTCCCTGATGGTGGTCGACTAAACTGTTCTTCCTGAAAGTTTGGCTAGATCAGGTTGGTTTTAGCTGTATAAAAGAGGACAAAGAGTGTCAGACTAATCCCATTTAAAAACCAAGTGCATGGGAGGAAAGTCTTCATCCTGAATGAATAGTGGCCTCTGTATTCTTATGTAAATAGGAGTTGGGGAAAAACAAAACAAGAAGAGATAAACCTATTCCTTCTTATCTGGGGAGGATAGTACCCCAGGATTTATGTTAGAAATAAATATTCTCCCGAGCTTTTATTAAGGTACCTAAAATATTTATAGCTGTTTTTAGTTTGATTTCATGCCATGCCGTTTTTATTTCATTTTAACAATTGAACCTCCTCAGACTCTCCCCATCCCATTAATCATAGTACCCTGTACTCAGCCCTAGTAACCGAACACAGCCGCTCCTCATCTTACATCCTATTAATTTCTCCATTGGCTGTCTCACGGTTCAGAAATGTAGCTGCAGGTTCCTGCCAATTTATGTGCCTTTCCCTCAGAAAGGGAGTAACTGTATGCATTTCTTCTGGTCGTGAAATGAAATGAAATGAGCCCTTAGGAGCCACAGGGCTCGGAGAGGCAGGTTTGTCCATTTCAAACATTTCCTCACTCCGTGCATCATGGAAGGAGGGACGTTAGCACACTCTTTCCTTTTTATTTTCAGCCTAATGAAATGCAGAGGAATTTTGTGGAGCAGAGAATCTCCATTCCTTCGGAGATCCTCTCCCTTGAATGATTTTGAAGCTCAGTTGAACATCCCTGGCTACACAATGTAATGATTTGCCCCTCTTATATCAGAAAAGTCTTCCAACCAAAGGAAGGAGCTCTTGCATTGGATACCTCAGTAAATGTCTGGGGATTCATCTACTCAATCAGGGATTAGGAAAAGGCCTATCCCAAGAAATTTAGACTGGCTTTAAAGAAACCTGAGACAGTTGTCATTCTCACACTGCCTGGAGTTTTATAGACACGTAAAGAAGGTTGTTCAACAACACTTTTCAGAATGAGAACATGTTAGCTTCAGAGGAGTCTACCCGTTGACTCCATGCATGAATCACAGCAAGTCTTTCTAAGTGAAAACAGGCCTTGGCTCTCTCAGGCAAATGCAGAATGTGGCTGCCTTTGTGAATAGTAATTATCTTCCCTGTTTATATAAGGATTCTTTTTATGTTGGATAAAGCTGGGAAAGAGCAATTGGATCATGCAGAGATACCACTAGAATTCTCCTTTATAAGTTATTCAGTTGATTTGATTGCACTCTAGTCGATGCCAAGAGCATATGGATTTGGAATGCTTAAATTCACTCTACTGTATTTCTAAAGTAAATTACCAATGAACCTTTTAAAAACACGTGAGCATGTACACTACATATTGTAAATTCAGCAAAATTACTTGTCTCTTTGCATCTTTTGCATTCCTATCTGTTTCAACCTCTTTCCTCTGGTTGCCGCTACAGGGCACTGCAAACCAACAAAACTAGACACAAGGATAGTTTCTTCCCCCATGTCTTCAGCCTGCTATATAACTAACTTACACAACACTGTAAAATTATCCAGTAGGAATATATCATTATTACCTTCTCATCTTTCCTATTTTCCTTTCTCTCAATTGTATGACAATTAACTTGTTGCTTACAACTTGCAATATAAAAATATTGTTCATTTAGTACCCTTTTTTTGACTTGTAGATTTATTTTATTTATTTATTTATTTTCAAAATTTGTATACCGCCCTTCTCCCGAAGGACCCAGGGCGGTGAACAGCCATCTCAAAACATATAGTACAATGCTAAAAATAGATTTAAAATATATTACATCTGGGTTGCTAACAAATTTTAAAAACTCTAAAATTTAAAACCAAACTAACCCCCCCCCCCAATGGAACCAAATACATCTAAAACCCCTGGGGAAATCAGGACAGCACGGCCTGGATAAAAAGATGGATCTTGAGGGCGCGCTGGAAGGCCCGGAGATCAACGATAGTACAGATCTACAGAGGGAGTTCGTTCCATAGGGTTGGCGCTGCCACAGAGAAGGCTCTACCCCTGGGGGTCGCCAGCTGGTATTGTCTGGCTGACAGTACCAGCAATAGACCCACTCTGTGGGAGCGGACTGACCTGTGGGAGATACTTGTAGGCAACAGGTGCTCCTGCAGATACCCGAGCCCTATGCCATGGAGCACTTTAAAGAAGGTAACTAGCACCTTGAAACGCACCCGGAAGGCCACAGGAAGCCAGTGGAGCTCACGCAGGAGGGGGGTCATGTGGGCACATCCCCTGACCCCCATATTCCCCCAAGCGGCTGCATTCTGAACTAACTGCAGTCTCCAGATGCGGTTCAAGGGGAGCCCCATGTAGAGAACATTGCAATAATCCAGCCGGATTGATTATTAGTATTTTGCAACTGTTCTAAACCTATTACAAAAATATACCGTATCACAAAAATGTATTACATGGCATGAGAAAGGTGTTTTGTGACATGATGAAATGTGTTTTGTGACACATGGTTGCATTTTATAACATGATGGCATGATGAATGTAATTTAATTTCAATTTTGTGAAAAAGGAATTGCTTTCCAATTTTATTTATTTATTTTGCAAAGAAGAAGAAATGTTTGGGTTTGGGCATTTATCATGGGGATGTGAGTGTGTGATTTGTTTTTTACTGGAGAATATTAGCCACACTTCAACAGAAACTCTAGTAAAAATGAGGAAGTAGGTCTATAAAGGAATTTCTCCTAATATGGTATGGGTAGCCAGAGATCCTAATCATTTATGGAAGACAATGCAAGAAGAAGAAAAAAATAAAAATTTAGTGCCCTTTACCATCTGAGAAGAGGTTTTTTTTTAAAAAAAGTCCAAATTAATAGGAAGAAATGTTTAAGGCAAAGATGGCTTCTGCACAACACTAATGTTAATCATAAGAAAAATATATGAAATTTTTGCTAAGGAATAAAAAGGTAAAGATGCTTTCAGTAACATATACATGTATTTTTTTCTTGATGGTAATATAAAAGTGATTTCACACTGCTGCCTTCTGAACTTTATAAGCCTTCAGGCTGGATACCAGTCTGAAGGCAATTTGATCCAATCTACAAACTGAATTGATTTTCTGAATCAAATAAATGGAATTGGAAGTCTCCAGATTGAATCCACATTCTAAATTGGTAGTTCTGCATCAGAGTCCTACAAAAGAATTGATAATGCATTTGCAGATAACTTTGTAATATAAACCGGATCTCTCTCTTGGCTCCCAAAAAGGATACCCAGCTAATGATGTAGGGATAGAATAGGCAGGTTACGGCAACATGGTGACCCCCAGAAGTTTTCAACTTTTATTTCTGTGTGCCACAGTAATCATGGGCAATGACAAGGGAATTGTGGGAGCTGTAGTGCAAAATTTCTGAAAGACATCAGGTTGCCTACCAGCACCTAACCAGCACAATATGCACCACACAGTAATATGCTAATCAAGGAAGAAGCAATATTACCAATTAATACATTCTCTCAATCCATTCAGGGTGGTTAGACAACCTGCTATATTTAAATAGCCAACAAACCTCACTTCCCTATGTTAAAGCATTCAATATGTTACCTAGTATGGTTGTGAAACATTTGCAAAAATTACACACATACAGAGTCTGACTCAGCAGTAAGTAGAGTAGGGTGAATTTTTGTCTCTTCTGCAGCACAGCAGGCAAGAACAAGATTCACCAACATATGGATCTATTCCTACCCACAAAGACATCAAAATAATGGAACCTATATCATGGTATCATAACTGGACTAACCTTTTATACTTAAGCTGTGTAGAGACATTTTGTCACATGCCCATGGTTGCCCCTGTTTTCACCAAGTAATCCAGAGCAGCAAAGAATCTTTAGCTGTGACACTTTTAACTACACACTGGAAGCTCAATGCAGCAACAAGGCACAAAAGCATGCAAGACCTACATACACATACCAGAGTTCAGTCAAACCAGCATTTTTAGTAGCTTTTGCATTTAAACAACCAGAGAATTAGCAATGACATTTCCTTACACAATCTCTCTGTAAAATAAAAACAGCACACATGCAAACATAACTTCTAACTGCATGGCTTGGAACATGCAGCATACCTACAATGAGGCCATTAGACATAGCCAGATTTTGTTCTGGTTTGGGCATTTCCGGATCAGAATATTTTAATAAGAGCAATTATTGGGGTAGAGAGAGATGGGCAGGAGCAGGGATAAAAAAGGTCTTGACCTGATGGATGATCTTGTTTTACATTTTTTTCAGTCTACTTAACTGCTCACTCAAGTGTTAGCTTATGCTGGGTTCTTTGTTAGTACCTGGAATGAAATACAGTAATTTCTACAATTGAACTATTCATCTGAGTTCACTGCTCAGAAGTAAATTGAGTCTCACTGTGGATAAGAAATCAACAAGTGCTGGCAACTTTTTTTAAAAAATATGGCAATGGCTGTATTTCAATTTCCTAGTAAGTGATAACTCAATGTTTCAATAAGACATACTGCCAAAGTTTTTGCTTAGCATAGAATAAAAGTTTTGTTTACAGTGCAGTGCAAATATTGCTATGATGTTACTTGTTACTGGATTGTGACATTGAGTTTTCAATTATTTTATCCAAGGACAGGTGAGACCATCTTAACCGCTCAGCATGTCTTAAAATTGTAGCTGGCAAATACAATGTCTTAAAATGATTGTTAGAGGTAGCCACTGTTGTTGGAGCCTCTTCCAGAATAAAACTTACTGTACTACAATGACATCAAATAAAAACAAAGAAAGCATGCTTTCAGCTTCAGAAGCATTGTGTTTGCTCATTTGTAAATGTATCTGAATGATTAACTAAAATGAATGCAGTTAATTTGATCATGAGCCACTCTCATTATTATAACATATGAAAGCAACTTGATTGGGTCTCTCAAAGATTTCAATGATTTTCCAAATCACTTGCAATGGAATTCTTCCTATATACTGCAGGCTTTTGTGAGGGGGCATCAATACACTTGAAACGAGTCTTCTGCAGCTGATGCTACCTGAATTACTTAGATTATTGGACTGGTATTGTGACCATTAAGATGCCCACTTTTTTCAAAGTAGCATATTTTCCCTTCCTAATAATTGATGGCAGGAAATAAATATGAATCAACAAATTCAGTCATATCAGATCTTCTGGAGTCTTGATCCTAATGGCCATTGGCTGTAATCTTCCCAAATCTGATACCCATAATCCATTTTGGGCAATGACTATATTCTCTGCCAGTTCTGGGGCTTGTAGTTCTACCTGTTTGGAAGACATCAAGTCGGCAAAGGTTGATTTGGAACAACTCACACCTCTTGCACTTTGTGAAAGTACAAATGTTTTTTAATATTTGCACAATATGCTAATTCTCATATAATCCTAGCCATAATTTCCATATCACATGTGTGTCAACCACTGATGCTGCTTTGTGTAGCCAGAGGAATAGGGCACTGGGTCTAATTTCCCGAGTGGCTCATTGACTTTGGTATATTACATGCCCAGCTGGATTTTTTTTTGTCTGCTTGAATCATTGTAAAATCACTTCTGTTTTTCTGCCAAAGGAACTTAAAAAAGGACTAAACTAATCTTACCTGTGATTTAAAGTGTTTACATAAATGACATAGTAAACTCTGTTCCAAAAGTTATTTTTATTCCTGATGCTATCCAGATTGCTTCCCAGATTTTTTTAAAAATTTGCTGTGTCCTTTTAAAATTCTCACGCTATGAGGTGAGGAAATAAAATCCATTTATCTCCAGATAACAGTCTTCTACCATTGCTTATTTTATAGGATTGACCATTAAATGGCTGATTAGTTCTGTGTCTTTTATAAATATTTCAAGAGTTGCAATCTTTTCCAAAGATTTGCAGAGATTAGTGTCCAATGTCTATTTTCCATAGTATTTCAGTAGATTTTTCTTGCGTGCTTCTAGATTTGCTAGGATACGAAAGCTGTTTTAATAGTGTTTCAGTGGTTTGTTGCATTTGAAGCAGATAGAATTATATCAGGGTATTTATGTTCTTCCTTTATCATTCCATCAGTATTTTTTATTCTCCACTTCACAGGTGAATTATAAACAGGTATTTATGTCAAAACATGCCAATTGCTTGAATCATATGGCTATTCTCATGAAAATAATTTAGGACACCTTTAAGCACAATTGAGAGAATAATTGTTAGATTAAATAACAGACACTTAGAGAGTCTTTTGAAGTGAGCTGCTTTCGGGCAGAAATACTGAGAAAAAGTGTATTAGGCATCTCTAAGTCCTATTGAAGAAGTAAACTAACTCAGACACTATGGGACAAGTTCTGTCTTTCCCAATGTCATTTCAGGGTCTTGGAAGTTCACTCCAACATACGAGATCATATTGTTTGTGGTTTGGGGTAGAAATATCTGTCGCATTAAGAGAGAATCTGAGTTGACCTGATAGACTTATTTCCCCTCTGATTTGCTTCAGAAATGGCACTTTATGGCCACAATGGCATGTGATATGTATGAATTGTAAAATTCTGAAATGGCAAGAGTTCAGGTGGAAGAAAATTTAACTTGAATCCAATAAATCACTCGAAGAAGACTTATTCTGTGGCGATGTGTACAGCTGAAAGGCATTTATTCTTTGTACATATTATACCTGTAATCTCACAGAATATGACTGGTTTGGCTGAGGAAGGATGGAGACATACCGCATTCTTTATTTTCCTGAGTTTAATTTAAAAACAGAGGTGCTCTTTAATGCTGCCTGGGGAATTTTGGGAGTTGAAGTGAGTGTATCTTAAGAGTTGCTAAGTCTGGAAAACACCGCTCTAGATGATGCCGTCTGATTCTCTGACATGAACTCAACAGTGATTCCCAGATACTTATTTCAGTATGGCTTGAAAGGATTCTAGACTTGAATCTGTGTACAGACTTTTAAATGCAACATGGCTAAAAGAGAATCATAGAATCTTAGGATTGCAAGGGATCTTGGAGGTCTTTTAGTCTAACCCCCTGTCCATCTTAAGATGCCATTAAGGCATCTTAATTGCATATTCAGTTGTAGCCATTTAAAACTATTGTTTGTTCTCTGTTAACATGAAAGTTCAGTTCTCTCTGTACAGCTACAGTTATTCATCACTAACAGTTGGGACTGGCAAGTGAAGCGTTAAGCAAAGTGATATGTAAGTGAAACTATGGCTGTGCTTATGATCTTACTTAGGCTTTCCTTTGCTTTCCAGACCTATGAAGATTACAAATATGAAGGTGGATGACAAAGTAATTTTTTCATCACTGTTGTAACTCTGAATGGTTGTTACATAAGGCAGTCACTAACCAAGCACTACTGGTTTAGTGCAAAGTGAAAGAATGGGCTTAATGTGATGAACACCAAACAAAATGGTGAGCATCAGCCAATTGGTGGTCAAAAAGCTCAGTTCACTATCAGGATTCCCAATTTGTCCCTATTGATCAATTTAATATATAGGTTACCTCAAGAGCAAATCCCTGGCCACAAATAAGATGTCTTTCATTATCAGTTGTTATCCCCTTGCCCTGGCACTGCCACTGAGACTAATGAACTCATTAATAAGTAAATAAATAAATACCAATACCAAGATTTTTTAGTTGTGCAAATTACCAGTTGCCTCATGCATGCATTCGTTTGTTTACATTTATATCACATCTGGTTCTAGATGACTTCAAATCTCTACATTTTGGAATTGTTATAAGGGAACTGGCTCTGAGCCAGCCAAAGTTTTAAAAAGTGTCAATTTTTGTCATTTTCTGCTGCAGCATGTTGATCAATGGTAATAGGTGCCAGTGCTCTTAGTAAAGGCAGCATTTATAGCTTTTAGCTTCTGAGCATTGTCATAAATACATACATTTCATTATAGTTTTGCCATTATTTGCTCATCATTCACCTGAAATTATCATAAGTCTATGGGAGAATACGTTAGGTTGTTGGCTTATAGTTCACATGATTACAAAACATACCGCAATACGGTTATAAAATGCCTTGGACCAAATTGCAGCTATTAGTCAGCATTATTGGTCATTTTCTTTCTGTTGACATAATGGCAAAACTCATCTTGCTGATTGTGAGAATGGATAATCTTCTCTCCTTATCCGTTAGAAAGTCTTTTCTATGGTGGCTAAAATAACATTTTGCTTTGCAGCTGGAAGAAAGCTATTTTCATGATAGAATGTCTGATGGATGTTTCATTTGCTCTTTCAAACAAACAAAATAATTGAGGTTAAATAGCTACAAATATTTTAAGTTGAACTTTGGAGTGACAGGCTTCCACGTGGCAGCATTTGTACAGCAGACCTCAGAGATCCCTGAGAATAGAGCACAAAACTGTAGAGAGAAAAAAATAGGTAGCAAAATGACAAATATACTCTATACTCAAAATTAGTAAGGATAATTGATGAAAATTGTGTTTTCTAATATTGTGCCCGGAGTATTTTCCCAATAACTGTTATTTAAATAGTGCTATTAGAAAGTGTGCAGTATTTTCCCATACACAGGTTATAAATAAGTAATCAAAACTGGCAACTAATATCCTGAAGCTAGGTGATATACTAAATAATGTCATCACATTCTTACTGCCTTTCCTGAGTGATCAGTTCTAGCTGTCAATAATGCCTCAGTAAATGTCAAGCTTTATTTTTCATTATATTTTAGAATAACTCTTATTTTATTATTTTGATACCTTTCCTTTGTATTGTACCCTTTGATACAGATTTATATATAATATCAAATAGATTTCCGCATAGCCAAGACCCTATTCTGGAAACTTTAGTACCTAGGTGGCGTTTTCTGAAGACCTAGGTATAATATATTTAATTTCCCTATTTCATCCAATTTTATGCTTGCAGATGTTTCTGGTGCTTTTCCAACAAGGTGGAGTTCAATCTTGTTTCTATAACACCCCTTTGCTGTTAGAACCTCAGCTCTAAATATAAACAGACATGCTTTGCATCCATCTGAGAGTGAATTATTTTTCATTCGTGTGAAATCTTATTCTGTCCTCCCATCATATTCAATATGAAAAATAGAAATACACACACTCTTGTTATGAAGGAAATGGGACTGAAATTTGAAAAAAATAAACAGTTTGAACTGAGCATCTTGTGCATGGAAGGGAAAAGGGAATGGATGAAAAAAGAGAGAAATAGAAAGTTGAAGCTGGATGAATACATGAAGGAGACTTTTAAAACAATCTGTTATCAGGAAGAGTATTATTGCACACATAATCCCTCAAAAAGAAGGCTCGAGTGACAGTTAAGTGTGAATACTGTGAAAAAAAATCTATATTTTTATGTCTATTTCCCATCTTTTTCCCATTTATCTGAGGAAGGACAGGCAGAGTCTGGAGTTAGAGTCAAGAAAGGAACTAGCCTGTAGTCTTACATTCCCATCTAAGTCAATATAGAACTACTAAAACTTTGCTCAGTTAGAGGCAGCACATATCCAACCTTGGTGACCTCTAAAAAGCAAAACAGAGACTTAAATTGCAAATCTTCAGGAACAGTTAGGCTGCAGAGTAGACTAGGAAGTTGAAAAAAATCCCAAATAAAGGCAGTGATGAACTTCCCTTTTATCGTGGGCAAGAAAATGACATGAACGTAACCAAGTATTTATCATGAGTCAAAGTTAACTCAAGCATTCTCTTTTTAAAATTTGGATGGGGATTAGAATTTGTCATGAAACCTCAACTCACTTCTTAAATTTGGCATGCCCTAAATTTTGAAGCATATTCATCTTTCTCATGATTAAGCAGACACAATTTGTGTAGTTAGTTCAGAAGCAATCCATTTGCTCTGGGGATCAATGGCATTTGAAAACGTAGACTCTGAATGATGAAATAAGAGCATAATAGAACAGATTATAAAGAATAACAGAATTGGAAGGGAACTTGGAGGTCTTCTAGTCCAACCCTCTGCGCAAGCAGGGGTGAGCTGTAATGTGAATATATCTCTAAAGAATCAATGGAAGTGATAACTAAAATAAAAATCTTATATTGCTTTAATAATATTATTGGAACACTATCATCATAGGCGAGAGCTGTCAGGTAACTTGCAAAATCAGGTTCACATTTGTCTTAAAGAACTTGGAACAAATGCTTTAACTGTTTACCAATGTTTTTCATTTACACCTGCAATGAAAAATAGCTTATCTCTTGAGTTTGGAAAAAACCCTCAAAAGATAGGATAGTGCTTTCAGTATTGACTTCATTCTTTGATAATCAGTTAATGTCAACATTTGAATTTTATATGAGGCCATATTCTTGTAGGGTCTACTAATCTCAATATGGAACCACCCATTGTGAAGCTTTTAATGTGATCTTCTCTAGAATGTGTTTTTTTTAAAAAAAACAATTATTGTTGGATTTGCTTTTTGAGAAGTCTTTGTTCAGAGCCCCCCTTATTAACAAAGGCATACTCTGCTGAAGGATGGCTTATCCAAAATCTCAAAGCCAGCATTCCTGTTGAAGACAATAGAATTCTTCCCCAGTCACCGGTCTTGCTGTGACACCTGGGAGGCCAACTTTCCCATCTGATTGAGTGCATATTTGGAAGGGAAGGTCACAGAGAGTTCATTTTGACAGAAGTGCTCTTCCCCTATTCTTAATGGGGCTCCCTGATGTATGAGTCCACAGTGGCAAAAAGCATAAAGAGGCTGATTTGTCAAAGGAGTTGTCTTAAAAGTCCTTCAACTGATTAGTCATCTAAAACCATGGTGAGAATGGTTGTCAAGAGAAGAAATTTGTCTCAGAGTGATCTTGAAACTAGAAACAGTATCATATTTATTTACTATGAGAATTAATGAAGTCCCTCAACTTTTTTGATTGATATTCAAGATATACTGTGATGTTTTTATTGCCCAGACAGATTCTTTACCATAAAATAGATTGAAGGTAGGTCTTGTTCTTTCACAGGACAGTCCAGTCTTGTGAAGATGAGAAGAAGGAATGGGGCTACTTTTAGTAATCAGTGGTGAGGCAAAACACCACTTACTTGGAAACCACAGTATTTACAGAGTACAGAATAACAGAGTTGGACCTTGAAGGTCTTCTAGTCCAGCTCCCTGACCAGAGAGCCTATATTATTCAGGTCAAATGGTTGTCCAATCTGTTCTTAAAAACCTCCAGTGTTGGAGCACCCACAACGTCTGAAGGGAAGAATTCCACGGATTAATTGTTTCACTGTTAGAAAATTTCTCCTTAATTCTGTGTTGGATCTTTACTTCATAATAGCATTAGCAATAACACTTATATACTGCTTCACATTGCTTCACATCCCTCTCTAAGTGGTTTAGAGTCAGCATATTACCGCCCACAATCTGGATCCTCATTTTACTGACCTTGGAAGGATAGAAGACAGAGTCAACCTTGAATGAGAGAGAATTGAACCGTCTGGCAGCCAGCAGCAGTCAGCAGAACTAGGCTGAAGTACTGCATTCTAACTACTGCACCACCATGGCACATAAGTTTTCCATCTGTTACTTATCATCTTGTACTCAGATGCTTTGGAGCAGGGGTCTCCAACCTTGGTGACTTTACGACTTGTGGACTTCAACTCCCAGAATTCTGTGAGTTGAAGTCCACAAGTCATAAAGCCAC
>JANHFO010005746.1:6618-25366 GCA_032468095.1 Pareas carinatus | reverse complement strand
AAGAACAGAAAGCAGTTATTCAACTGTATTCCTATTCAGTCAGTATGTGCTTTTAACAATTAACAAATATTTATTCCCTTATTCAGGGTAATGTAGTTTTTAACTAGGTTTTTTTTTTAAAATTAAGTGCACCAATTGCTGATTTCCCAGATTTCGCCAGGTGGAATTTAATCACAGTTCTTACAGACCAGGTGCAGCACTCCTCTTTCATTACTCATTGTATCTTAGGCAGGCATTACTTGGGCAAACAGCTAAAGTATAGTCTATATTTTTTCACATTTGAATACTGCAGAAAGACCTTCATATGTTTCATGTGAACATCTAAGGAAAGTCAGGAAAGCATTCAGTTTCACAAGTTTAATATCTTCTCTACAGCTGGGAATCCTGATAGAACAACATTCACAATTGTGGGACAAGACTGCTGTGGCATTTGTGCTCTGAATTTTTCTCCAAGCAACATTTACCTATGTGGTAAAATCTAGCAGAGTGAATACTATTTGTGTCCCTTTGGACCTTCTCAATTGCCCCTTCTAGGGAAAACAATCCCCTTCCCCACCATTCAAATAATGCTATCTCTCTAGGCCTTAAGAAATATGAGGGCCTGTTTTCATTTAGTAATAAAAACTCTTCTGTTCCATCAACCATTGGGGTTGGCCCATTCTAACTCTTTCTCTTAAGAAGAAATTGATTTTTTCTTCTGAATATGTCTCACACTTTTACGTTGTCATAATGCATTACTTTATTTGAAATTTGACTTGTATGCAAATTATATATTGTAGAATTGCGCACTACTCATTAGAAGTAGGAAAACACTTGTATAGGCCTAGAATGTTGTCTTGTATTCATAGAGAAGTCATCCACATTAAAACACACACACACACACACACACAGGCATATTTTTGTTTACTGAACCTATTTGTACAATAGTTGCATTCAGCCTCAGCAGTGCTTAACATACCTATTTTTGTTAATACTTCTAACAAAACTAAAAAGTATTGTTAGGGTACTCTAACAATAGTATTCAATCCCCTCACAAAGCAACTGAAATTTTCAGCCACACTTCACCCATGCTTTTTTGATCTTTGCAGACAGAAAAACCAATAAGTGAACTTTATGTGCACCCACATCCAAGTAAATATGCTTGCATTTCATTAGCTCCAGACTTTAGCGCTTAAAATTGCACATCTCATCCCAATGCTACTATGCAAACATGCTAACTTAGAATGACATTTCATGTATTTCATGAGGTAGGATTTAGACAAATGCTTATTACTGGTTTGGGTCCCACAAGACTCTGGTTATTTTTTTGTGTAACAGACTAACAGGCAACCATTACAAATTAATTGTGGCATACTGCAATCAATAGAGCTTAACTTAGTTAATCTCATTATTTTCATATTAACCCATCTCAACAGAAACAAAAATACTTTTAGTGGGGACAATTGACACATTCAATTACAATGTCATCAAGTAACTAAGGCAATCCATGAGTAGGTCTCACAGGTATAGGAATCTGATGTTTCAAACAAGAAGAAACCAATTATTTAATTCTACAATTAAAGTTAATAAAAAGCAGAAGGAAATGGCAAAATATAAGCAGCAAAAAAGCCACCCATATCCATGTTGGTGATTTTGGAAGGCCATCTACAAAGAGAGCATTCCACAATAGAAATCAACCCTGAAAAGCCACAACTTGCCTATTTAATTTCTGACCAAAGGATAACAATAGTTCTTCCAATGAAGACTTGAATGGATATTTGAACCTTTAGCTAGGACATATGTGAATATCATTCTAAAACTAAGTATGGAACTTTAATTAAAATCCATCTATGAATGGGGAGAATAAATGCTAGCTTACGAGATGATTTTTAAAATAATATATGAATTCTCCTTCTGGATTACATAAGAAATGAAACTCATAACAAACATAATAAAAAAGTCTACTGTAGCTACAGTCAAAAGTTAATGGGAATTTCATCTCACCTCACTGATATAAATACCAATATCATCTTCATCATCAGTTCTGTAGCAGACGGTAAGACCAAACTTGTCCTGGCTGTTCACTCGATGGAGATCCACTTCCTAGAGCAAAAGGACAAAACAAGGTAAAATGTCAGTTTTATTCTTCAGACTAAGTAACAACATTTTGCTTACTGTTTCTTTTCACCACTCAAAATGACTGCCTTAAATTAATTTACTGCCCTAGAAGTGATTACGAACATACAGTCAATATTGAAAGTAATTGTGAACCTTCATCAATAGTAAGTCATTTTGAAACTACAGTCTTTTATTGATCATATGGAAGAAAAATGGTCTGTCTCTTATTGTGTGTCAACACCTGAAAAGCTAAGAGTTCAGCTGAAAGACAAGAGAGTTTCTAAAACTTCTATTTTTTGTGCTGCCACTGTGTGCATACAGAGGATACCCTGATATAAAAATTGGAACTGATTTCTCTTCAGAACATATAAATCTTTTGACTTTAATAAAGATTTCATGAGCATAATTAAATTATTGAATGAATAATGAATGCTAGATGCATTTTTTCCAGGGATGCATCTATTAGTGTATTTCTTTGATTATGTATGAATTATAACTCTGGCAGATTGTGAGTCAAAGACTTTAATCCTCAAATCATCCAGCATCATTTAAATACCCTAGTGAAAGTTTGAGCCATAAACCAAGCCTATTATTAAATAATTTCATAGCAGCTCCTAAGAATACTCTTTGGGTTAACTTTGAAATGCCATAATAACTTGGGCTACTGCTCTGCATAATTTCCTATTTTTTGCTTCATTTGGATTTCCAAAAACCTCAAAATAAGAGCATGATGGGGAAAAAAAAGTTTGGAAGCACAGAAAAGGTGCTGAGCAGATGATGTACAAGATGTACATAATGTGGTTTTTTTTTTCATTTCTACAACAAAAAATAGTTGTAGAAAAAGGTATAACTAAGTTCTGAAGTTTTAAGTTATATCAGTGTGAGTTTACGCTTTTCCCTGCATTGTGCTTGAGAGCATATCTTCATTGGGAATATGGAGTACAGACACTTTGCTGAGTCTTATGATCAGATGGAGTGGAGAAGCTAGTAGCATGCTGAATCAGAATTGGAAAAGTCTTTTCCATTTGAGAAAATTTTCCTGGATTCCTCCCCGCCCCAAGTCCCAAACCAGAGCTACTCCATCTTCAACCTTTATTTTTATTTTGCTGGCTTCTCCCCTCATCCAGATTTGTTCTGGTTCTATTGTGTCTTCTAATATGCAGGGCAACAGAATGTTGACTTTGATTTCATAGTCTATTTTCAACATTCTGTTTCACTGGAAGAATAAACAATGTAAGGAAAGGCTGTGGAACAACCCATTTAGTACACATGACCATAGAAAGCACCTCTTTTTTATTTTGTGTAACTAAATAACATGTTGCATCTGTGTGTGCACACTTTCTCTCTGGACCAACCAGGGAGTATGCATATATATTAATATGTGTGAGAGTTTAATCAGCATGGTACGTAAATATTCCATTTGTGGTGCTTGTGCACACATGCACACTAGGAAGCAAAGGGCAAGTTGCATAGATTCCACTCTGAATGACACGACGTGGAGCAATCGATTTCCTTTTCTAATAGGGGTACACAGAGGGATCCATTTTTTTCTGCCCATTTCTGAGTTCTGGGTCACTTTTAACTTTTTTTTGGCCAACTTCTGCCTCTATACCAAATTTGGTCCTATTCTGTTCAATATTAAGAAAATTATTGTGTCAATGGGTATATACAATTCTGAGTCTTGTTATATAATTTGTTTCTGACATTTCTTTGGATTGGAAAGAATAAAAAAATGATTGTCATAATAAATAGGATGAATTCATTGTTCTTTCACAGCAAGAAATCATTGCTGGCATGTTTGGGTCATCCTTATAACAGAATAGCAGAGTTGGAAGGGACCTTAGAGATCTTCTAATCTAGTCCAACTCCATGCTCAGTCCCACCATTCCAGGAAAGTGGCTGTCCAATCTCGTCTTAAAAGGCTCCAGTGATGGAGCATCCTTAACATCTGGTGGCAATCCATTCTACTGGTTAATTGTTCTCAGCCCCTCAAATATGGAAACACTGTTATCATGTCACTTCAATTCTTCTTTAGTTATACTGCAAAGCTCTGAACCTTTAATAGGAAGAATTGAATTAATAGGACCCTAATCAGCTATGAGGTTTATGGGGTTTCATTTAATGTACTATTATTTAAAGATATATTCATTTGTTTATCCCATAGGTGCTTTTCCAAAAGACAACTGGGCCTTTTGGTTTTTTCCTTGAAAACATCCAAGAAGCTTCATCAGTTCTTCTTGGATGAGAAGTGAAACGTTTTCACGGAAAAAACCAAGAAAATTCAATTGCCTTTTGAAAAACCTTTGGGACAACATGACCTGGATGATTGAGAATCCCCACAGACATTTATTTGTTTAATATACTTACATACCACTGAATCTGTCAGAGATTCCCAACAGATCACAATAAACAATTAAAACTAAACATCCATACTATAGAAAACAGAAAACATCCACAGAAGTTAAATAAATAAATTATTTTATTTATTATTAAACATATATATTGCCCATCTTGCCAAAGGTTACTCTTTAAATTAAAGTTAAATTTACACATAATTCTCTAGTTTGATGAAGTTTTAATCATCTAATCCAAAATAGTAGCATAATTGCAGCAATAATGACCAACACATTTATTACCAACTACTCTCTGTAAGAAGGTTAATTATGTAAATAATCATTATACTTAAAATTTTAGGCAATACATTAAGGAAGGGGCTACCAAAAAATGCCTTTGTCATTGCCATCCTCATATTACTGAGGTGCGGAGCAAGTACCATCTTCTCCTGGAATAATTTATAGGTCAGTTTAATATCACAATTGCCCAGCTTTATTCTCCAACCACTGATGCAGAAAAAGAAGAGGCTGTGGAAAGTAATGGTCAAGTTCAATTTCAAACTGTCAAAACAGTAAAGCAAGTTGTGCTGCTTATTGTTTGTAATGGAATGCCAAGTTTGAAATATTAATGAGGAAAATATACTTGCAATTTATGACCTAGGAAAGAGAAATCAACTTCTTTTGATTTCACTGTAAAATCATTCTCAAAGGAACCAGAATGATTCCTATGTAGATGAACATGATCATATGGAGTACATAGACATTGAACTGACTACTGTATTAATACAAGGAGAACTCATTTATAAAAGCAAGTGCACGAACAGGTGCTAACGGTGGAATTGATCAAAGATCACTCGTGTATAAGTTCAAAGTCCAGCTAAAGCAAGGAACAAAGGTAACTACTTTCCATGATATAATCTTGGGAATATATGCACCAGTTTCAAGGAGAACATCAGAAATCACTTTTAAATCATAAACTTAAGAATGGACAACCACAAAAACTATAGAATGAAATCAAAGAATTTTTTAAGAATGAATGTGAAAAGACCTCCAAAGACCAAGAAACAGAGGAAAGTGAATTGGATGTCAGGTAACAGATGTTAGAAAATATCAAAAATAGAAGGGAAGTCAAACAAGAAATAGTATTACTATGACATCTGTAAAGATAAAACAAAGCCGCCAAGGGAAATTCCAACCTCAAAATGTTAGAAAAAAGGAAAGGTCACTGATTTGAAAAAAGAACAAAGTTGGAAGAAATATACTAAAACTCTGTACAGCATAAATTCCAAAATATTTTAAAAGATATTCCCCATTTTCAAGACTCTCTAACACTAGAAGATAAAAGTTATATCCATAGTCCAGTATTTGCCAAATTAGATGATTACTGGAATTGATGGAATACCTACAGAAACATGGTAAGCAACAAAAGAATATGTATAGTTTTGAACCAACTGTATCAGCAGAGTAACGGGGACCAAAAGACTGGAAAAGGCAAGTGCAAAAAGTATAAAGTTAGATATAGTATAACATTAGTACTTTCACATGGCAGCAAAATAATTTTAAAAACATGGAAATAGAGATGCCAATATTCAAACTGGTTTTAGGAAAGCTCAAGGAAAAGGCCATTATTGCTCATTTATGCTATATAATTGAGAAAGTCAAAGAATAGCAAAAAGAAGTTAGTGTGTACTTCATTGATTGTAGAAAGGCCTTTGATTATGTCAATAGCCTTTGGTTATAGAATCTTCTTGGGAAAATAGGAATCTCACAACATCTTATTGCCTTCATGTAAAATGTATTTGTAGACTAGGAATGGAACATTCTAGATGGAACATGATGAAAGAGACTGGCTCCAGGTTGCCAAGGAGTGAGATAAGGCTATATGCTTCTTCCTTACTCAGTCAAGCATATTGAAAGAGACTTGATGCAAAAATATTAAAATGGTTTTAAAATTAGAGAAAGAAAATTCAATACCCTGTACTATGCTGATGACACTACTATAATGTAAGAAATGTGAATGATCTGTAAGTTCTACTAAGAAAAGTCAAAGAGCACAGTGAAAAAATGGAAATATAGTTATAATGAACAAAACCTAGCTAATGACAATAGGCAGAGCAACCAGTCTTGGAAGTGACAACAAAGATTTTAAAGATGTGGGAATCTTCTGCTTTTAGGTCAACTATCAATGATAAAGGAACAAGTATTAAAAAAAAGCCCACCAAACCATAGATAAGCACTTTATTGAGTAACTGTGAAGATTAGAGACTCAAATGCTGGGATGTGTTTGTACCCAAAGATCAAATTCATGTAGGCAATGATTTTCCCAGTGATATAATATGTAAGCAAAAGTTGGAGTTCAAAAAAACAGGAGAAAAAGAGTATTGATGCTCCTGATTGTTGGTGTTGGAAGACACTCTTGAGACTACCATGGATAGCCATTTTTTTCACTTAAGCACAAATGACCAAGATCAGATTACCATAGTTTGTAAATAGTTGTCTTGAGAAGTCTATATTGGCTGGAAAGGTGGAAGGAAAGAGAGAAAAAAATGACAGTCACTGGCAAGGAGGATGGGTGCAATACAATGGCATTATACAGATGCACTCTTTTATCTGCTCTTATTATAGTAATGACTATAAACCTAAATGGATCTTTAGGTTATAATGGAGCATCATTACAGGCTTTGAACATAAAAGAGAGAATGGAGAGAAAGAGAGAGAGAGAATGAATGCAAGGGCAGGGAGGAACCTCTCCATTTTCAACATCTGAATAACTTCCACTATATGATTTATTACTTTTTATATCCTTGTTAATTAAATTGCTTGCCCCATTTAATCCTATTCTACACAAATATACCTCATGATTTCATTCTGATTGGATAGTTTTTATCTACTTATCATTTAAATGCTGCAATTTTATAGAATAATATATACCAATTTATCTCCCAAGTTTCTTGTTTTCCACAATTTTGTTTTTGCCAATAGAAACTGAATAGTTGCTAATTACATGTGGAATGGAACTCAGTATTCCCACTGAGTTTCAAACTTGGTTTTTTTCTACATTCTAATATCACTGATCACTAAATGGTGAAGTGCATGGAATTCTAGACCCTTATCATTACTTTTTTTTCAGGTAAAATACAAATTAATAAATCAGATCAAATCAAACAGGATTTTAAGAGATCCTTAATGCACTGCTCATAAATGTATTGCTTAGAACTGCAATTAAGCAATATTTATTGGAGGATTTTTAAAAGAGCAAGGAGTGAAAAGGGAAGTCACACAGATGCATGCTAATTGTCTTGAAAACTATTTACACATTCCTACATGTTGGAAAAACACACCCTTTAGACTGCTCATTTTCCTTCCTGGTATTAATGCATTATAAGATCTAATAACATAATAGTCTGTCAACCAAGAACCTCTCCATTTCAACCTGCTGTGTCATTCACTGGGGAAAGACAATAAAACTCACTGATATGAATAATTTATTGGCATGTCGAGATGACAGCTGCCACGATAAGCAACCTCTTGTTATTTACTTGTCAACATGTGTAATTTGTCTTGGAAAAAAAACAGAGAAGTAAATGTCAGTGACATTTGAGGTGGTATTTAAATGATTTTCAATCAATAGGTGTGATTGTGAATGGCTCTACATTCTCTCCTCATGCTTTCTTTTGTTATGGAAAGGTTGAACATGGGTATAATGAAAGAACTTTCCATATTTCTAAAGCTTTGCCATTATTTTTAGTAAAGGGATTGAGGGATGATTAAGGATGATTAAATAATGTCAGCCAAACGCAGGTGCTGGATCCCTACTTTAGATGCTACATACCAATAGGAATTGAAGTATTTATTTATTTATTGTTTTTATTACTTTTAAAAATAATAAAGGCAGGAAATAAAGAGCCAATATTCCTCCCTCTTCCTATTTCCCCCATAAGAATAACCCTGTGAGGTAGGCTGCACTAGGAGTAACTGGGCCAAAGTCACCCAGCTGACTTTCATGCCTAAGGCAGGTGCCTTATACTAGACCAAGTCAGTAACATACGGCTTTATTTAACAAAACTGTAGTGGCGCAGTGGTTAGAGTGCAGTACTGCATTCTACTTTTGTTAACAGTCAGCTGCCAGTAAGTTCAGCAGTCCGAGTCCTACTAGCTCAAGGTTTGACTCCGAGGTCAGTCAAATGAGGACTGTAAAGCGGTAAATAAGTCTAACTGCTATTGCTAACTGATGTTAAGGAAAAGTAGATGCCTCTCCCTTCAGGGTTTATTTTCTTAAAATGCATTTATGTCAATTATAATGATGTGAGATTAATATATATATTAATCTCACATCATTTGTTTTCGTAGGTTTTCACGGGTATAGTTATGTAAGTTTGAGCATGTTCGGGTTTTTCCCCGTGTAAGATTGTGAGTTTCTTGGCAATGTTTGAGCTCAAATTGACACAAGTCAGAGACACCAGCCTGAAGATGGTGAGTGAGACCTCACCGAAACATCGCCAATCTTACACGGGGAAAAACCCGAACATGCTCAAACTTACATATATATATATATATATTCTGATTCTGATTCTGAATGCTTTGCCAATCCTGAGTACCATTTTTTAGAGGAACCTAATCATTTAAAACAGATTCTATAAAGGAAACGAAGCACAAAACACAAACCTACTGAGCAAATGACTTTGCTTACAGGTAGTCCTTGACTTACAACTGGGCAAAATTATGGCAGACCTACCTTGAGGTCACTTACGGCCTGGACGTAAAGTTCTGGCAGTCACCTAAATCAGATGACTTCAGGCACTTGGCAACACAGCCACATATATGACTGTTTTCGGCATCCTATGGCCACATGATTGCTATTTTAAGACAGTTTTGCCCCCCAAACGGGATTGACTTCCAGTTATTGGCGAAACCATGCTCATCACAAATTACAGGAAGTTCTTAACAGTTCACTTAGTGACCATTCAAAGTTACAACGACACTGAAAAAAGTGACCTTGGACCATTTTTCATAGTTATGATCATTGCAGTATCCCCATGGTCATGTGATTTACATTTGGATGCTTAATAGCTGACTCACACTTATGATGGTTGCAGCATCCTGTGGTCCTTTGATCCCCTTTTGCAACCTTCTAACCAGCAAAGTCAGTAGGGAAACCAGATTCACTTCACAACCATGTTACTAATTTAGCAACTGCAAGGATTCCCTTAACAAACGTGGCAATGAAAGTAGCAAAATGAGGCAAGACTCACTTCAAAAATTTATCACTTAGCAACATATATTTTGGGCTCAATTGTGGTTGTAGGTTGAGGACTACCTGTATTGGTTCACTTAATGACCACTGCATAGAAGGTCATAAAATCGCAAAAGGTCCTTAAAAAAAGTCTGCTTTATAACAATCGCGATTTACAACCGTGATGGGGCAGGCTCCGTGGCAAATTGTAAATTGAGGACCACCTGTATCAGAGAAAATAAAAACGAAAGTGAAAGTAAAAGGGCAATTCAGAAAAAAACCTCCATTTGGTTATCAATGACAGACACTCGCAGATACAGAACTTTTATTATACACATTAGAAAACTACAACATGATATTACTTTTTGACATAATTGCCATTCAAATTGAGGCACTTGTCATAACGTCTTACAAGGTTTGAAATTCCTTCTGCAAAGAAATCTCGCTCCTGAGAATGAAGCCACCCTGTAGCAGCATTGTCAAGCACACTGTCAACATCGAAGTGGTGCGATGCAAGCATCGGGACATGCTGACTTCCAGTGTGGTGTTAGTTCATGATAATGCTCACCCGCACACCACTAGATGCACAGAAGCCCTTTTGAAACAGTTCCGTTGGGATGTTTTTGATCATCCCCCCCATAGCCCAGATTTGGTGCCGAGCGACTCCCACCTCTTCTGGCTTCATTCCCAGGAAGGAGATTTCTTTGCAGAAGGAATTTCAAACTTTGTAAGATGTCCCTTAGGGGAGAAGGGCAGTATAAAAATTGAAATAATAAATAAATAAATAAATAAATAAATAATGACAAGCGCCTTAATTTGCTATGTTTGCATGAGGTTTGAACAGCATGCTCAGTCATGAATAATGATTTCTAGTCACTGCTGGATTCACACAACAAATTGAATCTAACCCAAAGAATTTTGTTTTACGTTTCTCCCTTTTAGTAACAGGGAGTGGTTACTTCTGTCATTACTCATAATTTGAAGATCTTTGTGTTTACCATAATCAAGTATATTTTACCTTTCATCTTAAAAGTTTTTATGTGCTTCATTTTGGTTTCCATATTCTAAAGAGGGCTTGTTTTATTGACATATAAAATATTAAAGCACTTGTTTGTAACAGGATAATTTCTAATAAATAATGTTAATATCTCTGATTCTCTTGACACCTGAAGTGGTAAAAGAGGAAGTGAAGAAGAAGAGTTTTAACTTTGATGATATGTTCTGTTGTAATTCTCAGTATGCCAGCAGTTTAAACATGGCATAATAAATTACGGTTATGTTTATCAAGTTAATGGTTGTTCACCTAGAACTTGATAGATGTAGATGACAATTGACTGATGGTATTAAATACTAGTGAACTTTTTTCTTCTTTAGGGGAATATCTAGATATTCTTGCTGTATCTTGTGATAGCTTCAATGAAGAAGTCAATGTTTTAATTGGCCGTGGCCAAGGGAAGAAAAATCATGTCGAAAATCTTGAAAAATTGAAGATATGGTGCCAAAAATATAATGTTGCTTTCAAAATAAATTCTGTGATCAATCGTTTCAATGTGGAAGAAGACATGAATGAGAAGATCAAAGCTTTAAATCCTGTCCGCTGGAAGGTAAGAGCAAAAAATGGACAGTATATCTTTCATTATTGTAAAGTGGCAAATCTGACAGGTAGGACCCTAAAATACTTTTTAAAACAAAGAAAACAATTTCCTCATATTTCAGAAGAAGCTATCCATGTGTGAGTGTGGCATGGATCTGGTTCATTTTTTGTCATTAATTACTCTGTCCGTTGTTTTTCTTGATCTGGAAAAGTTAACTTCAGTCCCTTGAATGAATTTGGATTTGATTCAAAGAAATATAATGTAAATGAAAGGATTTGGACTCCAGCAGTTTCTTCAAAGGAAGACGTACATGTGGATATGCATGTAGACACATCCTTTCGTATATTTATTTTTGATCATTCCCAGCATTCTTCATTTTACTCTCAGGTTTATAATTTGGTCTGATGAAGGAAATAATTTTATGGTTACTATTGATAAAATATTAAGAGTCAGACTCTGCTGTAGATCACTTGGGAATTTAACACTAGACATCAATTTACTGCCAACCATCTTTGTCCTGTTGCTACAACTTAGATCAATATAAATCATTATCAAAACTATAGTGGTGGTGTTAATATATGATACCTTGACCTCTGCAATCTACTAAGTCCTAGAGTAAGAAATCTTTAACTCGATTTTACATTTAAGAACTTTGCTTATGACATTTTGGCAAAAGAACTTAGAAGTCCCATTCATTTTCTATGGCTCACAATGTCTTCAACATCCATTAGATGGCAGTAAGTTAGTTGAATATAAGGATCTGTGTCCTTCAACGGCTGTTTCGCTTTCATCCTTTGCTGAATATATACTGTATGAATATGTTTACTCATCTCAAATATAATGTGACTTATTGATATACCTATTTCTTTTCTGCTTTATATTGTCAACCAAATGGGGTTCTCCCTGAAACTCAAGATTTTAAGTGTTTTGTATACCTGCATATAAATCTCTCTTTTTTGAATAATTTTTTTATTTATTTATAAAATAAAAAACATAGTGAACATTTCCACAAACATCGGTCTAGCGAGTATATAATTAATCATATGTAGTGTAATAGGAGTAAAGACAATCACCTTATCTAATTGAGTTTACATCAATAGGGTTCTAAATATATATCTCATTTATCAGTTTGAATCTCATATTCTTCCAATTTTCCCTTATTTGTATAAAACTGAAAAATATCCAGAAATAACAATGTCCCTTCCACCCAAACAGCTACAATCACAATTCTTGTGTTAAGTTCCACATTAAAAGTTTGACTATACATCCTAATCATTTCCACCCATAATCTTCTATTTATTTAACAGGATTTTCTTTTTTCTTGCTTGCTTTCTAACAAAAAATGATTACTTAGAATTATTTTGTTTTTATATCCTTCCATTCCGATACATTATAGTTTCACATATTGCTTATACTTTTTGTAACTACAATTCTACTTTATTCTGTCTATTTTTCATATTATTTGCTTGTAACCATATTTCATTAAATGTCTCCTATAACACATTATTCCCTGTGTAATAAAAGTAAAGACAGTTCACCTTATCTAGTTAAATTTCAATAAGACAATAAAGTTTTAAATATACAAAAAAATTCCAGAAATAACAGTGTCCCTTCCACCAGTCAAACAGCAACAAACACAGTTCTTAGGTTAAGTTCCAAATTGGAGGATTGAATCTACATCCTAATCATCTTTTACATTCCACATTCATCTGTCTATTTAAACAAAATTCTTTTCTTTTTCTCTCTAGAAAAAGTTATTACTTACCGTAAGTTTGTTTTGATGTTAATAACCTTCCATTTTGATGTGTTGTAATTACATAATATTTCTCTGTAGTAAAAATCTAATTTTATTATTTATAACATTTCCACACTTAAAATCATCATTTATTATTACATTCCAATCAAATTTGAACACCTTGTGCTTTCATTTTTTATATGCATCTTTTTCTAAACTCAAATTGCAATCTTGTGAAAACTACTATAACAGTAACTTATGCCATCAATTCCATTCAAAAAGAACCCTTTTGCAGAACCCTTTGTCCCAATACATTATACTATTATTAATACTTAATTTTTTTAAAATAATATTTCATTCTAATATCATCTTTTACATTCCACATTTTCTGTATGTTTAAGATGTTCTTTTCTCTTTCTCTCTAGAAAAATTATTACTCAGGTTTGTTTCATTTTTAATAATCTTCCATTCTAATACATTGTAATTATTTCTAATTACATTACATTACATTTATTACAATTTATTTCATTCTAATAAATTGCATCTTCACATATTTATACTTTTTGTGGCAACATTATAGCAAATTTTTCTAGTTAATTCTATTTTCCATATCACGACAAAATATCATTGTCTATAATCATATTTCATTTAGTGTTTTTCATTTAATGTCTTCTATCCAATGCCTTTTTGAATAGACTTCTATTCATCATATGCCTTAACTCATGCCTTCTTTCTTCTTCTTCCATCTTTGATTCTCCTCTGCTTTCATCCCAGGAAGCCTTGCTGTTGTTGTCTAAAGTCATTTCTTCTTGCTGAAATTCTGATTAAAGATAATCCTCTATAGTTCAAATCTTTAATTTTTGGATCCTGTTTTTGGAAAAAAATTCCTTGGGTATTTCCTTTCTTCTTTAAGGCCTTTAAGATATTTTTGTCTGTTTTTTTCCACCTTGTTGCTTCACTTTTCACTTTTGCCACTCAGATTTTGCTGTTCATCCATTTTATCTGTTAAATCTTGCATTTTTTAATCTTTCTTTTCAAAGGTACATTGCTGCTCTCAATCTGTCCATTGGTAGCTTCATCAATAAATTGTTCCATATTTTCATTAGTTATTTCATTAACTGTTGCATTGGTAGCATAATATCCTACATAAATCTTGTTTCTTCTTGTATCCTTCCAGCCATCATTTGAAGTGTATATAGGTGTGCTTTCCTCTCTGACCACTAGATGTCTCTTTTTGTTTTAAAGTCAGTCTTTCAGTCTTAAAATCCTTAAATTTATCTTAAACTTATTTTGCATGTATATGAATATAATAAAGATATTGTCCAATTTAAAACTTATTTCCAGTCTCTAATCATATATTGTTTCAATCCTTTAAGCATAGTTTTTGTAATCCAAGTAAAGGTTTCCCTTCCATTTTAATCCATCATATTTTTTTGGGGAAAAACATTTATCATATTACTTCTTAAAATCAGGGTACACTGATCTCCTTTATAGTAGGCGTTTTGAAATTTGCTCACCCAAACTAATGTCTCATGATATTGCTTTTCTGCAGCTTAGCTGTTAAACTGTGGCATTGCTCTTCTTCAGGCTTGTCTGTGGCTAAATGCTGGCCAGATAGCCATTCTGGCAGATCTTCAAGGGGGTTTCTCTTGGCCACCACCTCATCTTGGGTCCTGGATGTCCCCCTTCTTTTGTCACCACTCCAGGGTGAATTTAGATCCTGGAAGGGACCCGATCTACCAAACATCGTGGTTTGGTTGGAAGCCTCCTGGATTTCTCACTTGCTTAGGACCGCAGCGTGCACCAGAAGTCACCTGCATATAAATCTCTGATTTCAATACAATCTCAGAGGGGTCTGTAAACACTTGACCACTCTTTATAATAGCATGACCACCTAAATTAGCTTTGATAGTGGCCGAAATAATTATCCTGACAGTATTTGATAACGTCAATTTGATTTTTCTGATCAAGTAGAAAAATGAGCGATATATTGGGGTTGTACAGAAAATTTCAAATATTAAAAATAGGATGTTTCACGCAATCTGGGTACCATTTCACACTATACCAGAGCTGTTTCACATTCCCCAAATACTTCAAACAGCTGATTCGTACTTAAAACAGGGCTCTTGTTCCAATGTGGGATATTTTGAATTTGGAATAGGATGTTTTGTATTCAAACCAAGTGAAGTCTGAAGCATTTTGCACACCAACCACACTTACATAAAACTTGATAATAACTATAATAATAGCAATGATGCTGTTAGCCTCAGACATTAACTTAATAATTCTTAGGTCCTTGGTTAGAACTTGACTTAATAGTTTTCACCAGTCTCTTTTTAAATAATTTTATTAAGCTTGTCTAGATATAAAATACAAAAGAAAATGAAAATGGAGGGAAATGGAGGAGGAAAAAGGGAAGAGAAAGAAGTTAGGTTAATGGAGAAAAAAGAAATGAAAGCATTGATTACTGACTCTTTTTAATGCAGTAGAATAAAATAGTATCATTTCAGCCTCAACATTTTACATATTTGATATGTACTAGCGATTTGTACAACAACAAACTTATCTAATCAGCAAAACCCAAAATCAAAGTTTCTTTTTCCCCCATCTCAAACACAGAAGCTGGTTTTCATTAGTCTTTGACTATGAATATAATTGTAAATTACCCATATAATAGTGCATGGGCACATACACATTCAGATAAAATAAAATAAAACCTACCCTGAAAATAAGCTCTAGCATGATTTTTCAGGCAGCTGGTAAATATAAGCCCTACCCTGAAAATAAGCCCTAGTTAAGATCGTCAGCCAGCATCGAAGTATGTCCATTGCAACTGGAGACAGAGCAGCAAAAATAAGCCCTACCCCAAAAATAAGCTCCAGTGCGTATTTTGGAGCAAAAATTAATATAAGACCCGGTCTTATTTTCGGGGGAACACGGTATATGCTGCCCGACATCCGGTTTACAGAATTATAAGCTTTCATTAAATTAACTTTGTAATATTATTCTATTGCACAGTAATGGTGACCAGCAAGAGTTCTATCTTAATTATGCACTCGATGCTTTCTAGATCTTCCAGTGCTTGCTCATTGAAGGAGAAAATACAGGGGAAGAATCTCTGAGAGAAGCTGAAAGATTCATCATCAGTGACGAAGATTTTGAACAATTTGTGCACCGTCATAAAGATCTCCCATGCTTAGTCCCTGAATCTAATCAAAAGGTAATCATGCTGATTGTTCATACAATTTGAAAGCAATATATTTGCTGTTGGGATTGGAAGTCCTCATGCTGATTGCTAACAGCAAAATGCAATTATCCAGGTTCTTTTTTCTTTTGCCACAAGAAAGCTTTTTAATGGCTGTTTGTCAGAATGCTTGTATTTTATGCCTCTCAGCATTCTGAGTTGGTAGGGTTGGAGTCTTAGATGCCCAGTGTTATACCAAGGGGAATCGCTGCACATTTCTTATTTATACTGTTGCAAGCAAATGCATTATCAAGAGAGTAAAAGAATTGAAATGGAAATGGGCTGGTCACATAGCAAAGAAGAACTAATGGCCAGTCGACCAAAGCAGTCATAGAATGGATCCTACTTGAAAAAAAGTGTCCATGAAAGAGACGGATTGACAACCTCAGCAAGTATTGCTGATCCAATTGACAAAAGAAAGCTCAGTACCATATTGGCTCGAAACGCAGAAGAGGCATCCATCCTGCAGTGAATCGACAATGACTAGAATGATGCTGCTGAAGCAATTGCAGGAGAAATTAATAGTAATGACTTAATCATTTCTGAAGCACTGGGCCACCACAATAATTTGATATATAAAACTCCATTATTACTGTATCATGAGGGACCTGTTTTTTTCTGAGTACAGAAGGGAGTTTGCCTTTTGGCCTCAGTCTAGGAGCTTTGCAGGCCTGTCACTAAGCGACACACTCCTTTTTTTATGACAGCAAAAAGTTTTACAAGCTGGCATCAAAAGCCCAGCCATCAACACATCCCAATCAACATCTAAAAAGCCACCCACATCGGGCACTATAAATACTACACACAAAAACAACACATACACTCTGCGGGAGAGAAGAGAAGTTCCCTGAAGATGGAGTCCAGCACAAGAGTCGGAAAACTCAGAAGACAAAGCCTTCACTCCCAGTGACCGACCCAGATTGGATCCTGCAGTTTCATGTTTAAATGTTGAATTATGCCTTGTTCTTGTTTTGAGGAACTTGCTTAAATCATCAGAATTCCATGGCATTTCTTTCCTGAAAATATAGTAGTTATAGATGTGGGAAATCATAGGACTGAATGATGTTATGTCACATCAGTTTTTCATGATAGATTCTTTCTCTCTGCTAATCTCATTTTATATGCACAGGTCGCTTTTAATTTGTATACTATATTAAGGACTATGTTTGTCCTATTTTGAAAGAACAGCTCAAAATAAAAAAATACTGCAAGCTGTACCAAGCACATAAATGAAATCTGCTATTGTTTTTTTAATCTATTCAGTAGATTTGTATCCCACCTTTATTACTTCACAAATCACGCATGATTGCAAACAACGTCCTCCTCCTATATTCCCCACAATGACAACCCTGTGATGTGGATTTGGCTGAGAGAAAGTGACTGTCCCAAGGTCATCCAGACGGCTTTTATGCCTCTCTCTCTAAGCATATAGTTTATGCATTATGATAAATTCAAGTTGTTGCTTTTCCATCTTTTCACAGATGAGAGATTCCTACTTAATTCTGGATGAATATGTAAGTCATTTTGTTTGCTATTTTATCTACCCTATTTTTTGAAAATATTTTCCCCTGTTTCTGAAGTCAGAGCTTTATTTTAATCCTTGCCATAAAGTGATCACAATTTATACTTCTTGGAAGCACCCCCCCCTCCCAAAATGGGCAAAGCATATTTTGGTTCAATATTAAATAGCTTCAAATAAAATATTAGTCTTCAGGTATAAGTCTCCATTAGACTGTGAAAACCTGAATTGGTGGACCTGGCAGCCACAGACTTTGGATACAGAAGATGAAAATTTTCATAATGTTTACAACATTTTATATCATTTGTGCAAGGTCATAAATGTGCAATAACGTCATTTATATCACTTGTCATAACACTGTTGCTGTGAAGTAACATATTCTCTGATTAAAAATAAAGTCAGGAAAAATGGATCCTCTTCCTAATCGCTCCCCCTCCAAGTCCATTAAATGACAAAAGAAAAATCATGTATGTGCTTATTCAGTAGTGACTCCTTTGCATTCAGTTCTGCCCACGGCATTGGAATAAGAGTGCAGTCTGTATTGTTTACAAAAGGAGAGCAGTGTCCAACTGAACATTTTATGCACATAACTTAAAACTCAGGTGTTTGAATTGAGATGTTGAGATAAATAAGCTAAAAGAAAGGGAAAATAGAGGGACATGTTTAGACAATCAGTACAGTATTGAGGTACTACATGTACAGTATAACCATCTCTCTGGGTCCTTTGATGCCCATCTTAATTGCTAGTTTTAGGCCACTGGTATTTGAAAATTGGAATAAATCAATTTATTTCTACAACTCTGGAATATACATTGATTCAGCCTAACTCCCCGGCTTTCAACTATAATTCGAGTTGAAGCTCTTCTCTTAATCATTTCTGTAGTTTGTCTTGAGATCAAGATCTGCAGGACCGCATTCTACCAATGGATACCTCCCGCCGACCCACACGCTCCCACAGAGAGGGCCTCCTCAGGGTGCCGCCAGTCAGACAA
>JANHFO010005744.1:13993-25215 GCA_032468095.1 Pareas carinatus | reverse complement strand
TTCTTGAGTAGGAGCCTCACCACCACCTCCTTCAAGGCGGCTGGCAAGAACCCCTCCCTCAACAAAGCATTAACAATGCCCTGGAGCCAGCCTCATGTCACCTCCCGGGAAGCTAGCGCCAACCAGGAGGGACACGGGTCCAGTAAACATGTGGTTGCGTTAAGTCACCCCAGGATCCTGTCCATGTCCTCGGAAGCCACAGCGTCAAACTCATACCAAATAACACTCTCAAGACTAGTCTCAGTCACCCTGCCTGAACTAACCCAGTCAGAGTCCAAGCGTCTCCAGATCTGATCAATTTTGTCCTGAGATAACCTTTAAAATCCTCCGCCTGACCATGCAAAGGGTCCTTCCACCTCTCCAAATGAAGAAGAGAGCGGGTTACCCCAAACAAGGCAGCAGGGTGGTTATCCGCAGACGCGATCAGTGCGGAAAAGTAATTATTCTTTGCCACTCTGATCAGGTAGGACTTAATATGAGCCCTAACCAAAAATCGATCAGATTCGAAGCGGCTGGCCCTCCAACTGCTCTCTAGGTGTCTTTTCCAGCATTTCATCCCCCTCAGCAAATCAGAGAACCAAGGAGCCAAGGTGATTCGATGCCAGGTCAGAGGCCACAAAGGTATGACCCGATCCAGAGCATCACCAGCCACCCTATTCCAGGTGGCTGCTAGCTCCTCGGCTGAGCCGTAGGACAGAGCTTCAGGAAATGGCTCAAGCTCCATAAGGATCCTGTTAGGATCCATCAGGAGCCTGGGGTGGAACCACTTAACCTGTTCCGCCTCTCTGTGGCTGGGTCTGGTGGTGAGGAAGTTCAACCGAAGGAGAAAATGATCTGACCATGACAGGGGCTCAACAGCTATATTCCCTAAACTCAGATCATTTAACCACTGTCCAGAGGCAAAAACCAGGTCCAGCGAGTGTCCCCAAGTGTGTGGGTCCCTGTACTAATTGAATCAGATCCATGACTGTCATGGTGGCCATGAACTCCCGAGCTGCCTCAGATGCCTCACCTGCAGATGGCAGGTTGAAATCTCCCATGACAATAAGCCTGGGAGTCTCCACCGCCACCTCAGTGATGACATCAAGTAGCTCGGACAGGGTTACTGTCATGTGGCAGGGAGCCAGGTACGCGACCAGCACACCTCTTTTTCTCCAAGGCTCCCACTTCACCAAGAAGGACTCATAGCTAGCCACCTGAAGAACAGTGGCCTCCTTCGGTACGAACTCCTCCTTAATTAAAACCGTCACACCCCCACCCATCCCCTGAGTCCACGGTTGGTGAAATGTTCAGAAACCTGGTGGGCTCAATGAGGGTGATCCCCCCTCCTGACCCAACCAGGTCTCCCTAATCCCTGCCAGGTCCGCTCCCCCCTCTTGACTCAGCTCACAAATGAGGGACGGGGCTTTATTTACCACAGACCTGGTATTACATAGCATCAACCGTGGTCCCGGGACCTGAAAGCCTGTACTACCTAGATCACAGGAAGAGCTATGGGGGTTGGCACGTGCCAGCATTTCAATATAGCGGGGGCGTGCACCCCTTACAGGATTTGGCCCCCTGCTCTCGCCATATCTACCTCTCCCACACACAACAGGGATGTTTGATTCCTCACCCTCTTGCAATCCCTCCCCTCCGACCCTCGGTGCTCTCATGCTGTGCCCATGCCTCCCTGATGGCCCCTCACACCCTTTCACTCCGCTTAAAACTGGCCCCTAAAACCCTTACTAAAAAAACCCTTAAAAACTCCTCAGTTTAATTTTAGATCTCGGTTTTACTGCGTGCCACCTTTCAGGGTTCCAAGACCTATCATCGAGGCAGGCCCTAGATAATGGGGCAGGCCAAGCCTGCGAGAGGGGGGGACTCTCACAGTGCTCTGAGGAAGGTGGTGGAGTACACAAAGGTCATAAAATAGATTAGGGAAACAGGGTCCAAAGTTCTAGAGGCCCAAATGGTCGGGGCCTATGGTCCAGGAGAGAGATGGAATAAGTCTTCTTGGTCGAATCTCAGGACGAGCATGATGAACAAGCAAAGCAAACAGGCAGGATGCAATCCGGGCTCCAAATCCAAGGACGATGAAAATATAGCATCATGGCAGGGCAGAGTCAAAGTCAGAGTCACCAAAATTCTGGTGGGGGAGGAAGCAGTGAGGATGATATTTTTACTTCCCAGAGGGATGGCATAAACCCACACATCAGAGTCCTCTTCAACCCCTTTGAGCCCAAAAAGGAGGGAGTCCAAGCCGGGAAAGCCCCTCCTGATTCCACAAACGCAAGCCCCTCTCAACTCTCCATGGTGAACCGGCATCTTCATTCCTGCAGCCACCCGGGTGACTCAGCAGCACCTCCACCAAGGGGGGTCTCCCCCCTCCCGTGCCCAAACCTGGTCCCGGGGGGAGCTCCTAACTGCCCACCAACTCGGGGGACCAAGGGGCTCGCCCGCCAGCCATGCCGCTGGCACTGCTGCTGCCATTGCCACCATTCTCGCCACTAATGCTTCTCTTCAGCAGCCTGGCCATCCAAAACGCCCACCCCCAGGTAAGATAGAAATCAGGGTGGTCGCTGCCTGCTTCGCCTAGTCTGCCTGTTCCGCTGTTCGCCTTTCCACTCACTGAGCTTTTCCTGTACCCACCACGGAAGGCCGAATCTGCCAGCTCTGACCCCGTCGCCATTATGGCAGTAGTTGCCGTCGCTGCTGCTCTTCTCTCGCGGGGGAACTTCAAGTGGCTAACACCCCACCCTCGCTATATCAGAAGGCCAAAAAGCCATTAGCGAGTGGGGGAGAGGTTCCCCTGGCCAATGCCGGGCTCACCCCAAATTCAGGATAGCCCAGCATTCCAAGAACTCGGAAATAAGCCCATTCCCAACAGACCTCCAGACTCAGACTGCCTCCTCCCACGTGGCCATCTTTACTCATTTGTAAATTGGCTAGATAAAAGAAGACAATGTTTAAGTAATTTTTTCTATTTTTTAATTTTTCTTTTTTATACTGAGCATGTTTCATTTAAATGTTTTAAATCAGTGGTTCCCAAACGGAAACGGCATTGGTCGTGTTGGTGGATGATCTCTGGAGGGCCAGAGACAGGGGTTGTTCCTCTATCCTGGTCCTATTAGATCTCTCAGCGGCTTTTGATACCATCGACCATGGTATCATGCTGCGCCGGTTGGAGGGTTGGGAGTGGGAGCACCGTTTTACGGTGGTTCTCCTCCTACCTCTCTGACCGGTGGCAGACTGTGTTGACAGGAGGGTAGAGGTCGACTCCTTGGCGCCTCAGGTGTGGGGTACCACAAGGATCGGTCCTCTCGCCTCTCCTGTTTAACATTTATGTGAAGCCTCTGGGTGAGATCATCCGTGGTTTTGGGGTGGAGTTTCATCAGTATGCTGATGATACTCAGCTGCACATCTCCACCCCAGGACCCCCCAATGATGCCGTCGAAGTGATGTCCCGGTGGCTGGAGGCCGCGCGGATCTGGATGGGGAGGGAACAGACTTAGATTCAACCCCTCCAAGACTGAGTGGCTGTGGCTTCTGGCGCCTCAATATAGCCAGCTGACTCCATCACTGGTTATTGAGGGCGAAATATTGGCCCCCACGGAAAGGGCCCGCAATCTTGGCATCCTCCTGAATGTACGGCTGTTGTTAGAAGATCATATGGCAGCAGTCGCCAGGGGGAGCTTTTATCAGGTTTGCCTGATCCGCCAGCTGTGGCCCTTTCTAGATCAGGACGCCTTATGCACAGTCACTCAAACCTTGGTCATCTCTCATCTGGGCTACTGTAATGCTCTCTGCATAGGGCTCCCCTTGATGCACATCTGGAGACTTCAGGTGGTTCAGAATGCGGCCGCACGGGGATCTTGGGAGCAAGAGGGCACTCCCATGTGACACCGCTCCTGCATGAGCTGCACTGGCTGCCTGTGGTCTATCGGGTGCGTTTTATGGTTTTGGTAACCACCTTTAAAGCGTTCCATGGCATGGGGCCTAGTTATCTGCAGGACCACGTACTACCATGTGATACCTCCCACCGACCCGTCCGCTCCCATAGAGAGGGCCTCCTCAGGGTGCCATCAGCCAGACAATGCAGGCTGGTGACCCCCAGGGGGAGAGCCTTTTCTGTGGCAGCTCCCACCCTCTGGAATGATCTCCCCATAGAGATTCAGATGATTACTGACCTCCGTGCTTTCCGCCATGCTCTTAAGACACACTTATTTGTTCAAGCAGGTTTGGCTTAGCCCTGCCCCCTTCCTCCATTTCTGATTTTAATGAATTAGATTTTAAATTGGTTTTAATGATTAGTTATTTTAAATTGTCAGCCCACTAATATTTATTTTTAATGTGGTTTTAACATATGTATGTATATTTGTGTTTTATTGTTGGCTGTAAAACGCGCTGAGCCCGTTGCAACGGAAAAAGGCAGTCTATAATTCTAATTATAAATAAATAAATAAATATCAATCTGACTGTATATTTGGCCATGAACCAAATATAATGTTCTGCTAACATTATTTCTGCAACCATTTTTGAAACTTTGTGTTTGTGGAAATCTAGTTTTACATATTCATAGCCTTCTGAGGAAATGCTTCACAATTTCCCTTTACGTATGTTATCAGACAAATAAACTGGTATTTGCATGTATTATCAAAAATGTGTAAGCAGTATCACCTCTTAAAGTAGCTTTGTAATCTGAAGTGATAAGAGCTCAGGAACTTGTTTAGTATTACTGGTATAGGCTGTCAGTTGTACTTCACTCTTTCTGTCGGTAATGCTGTGGAAATATTTGATTTTGTTTGTATGTACTTTTCCTTTACATTCAGTGAACATGTATGGTGCAAGAAGAATCAGACTGTTTCTATAACAGTGATGTATCTGGTCCCCCTTTACAATATACACTATACTGTACATCAGTGTGAAGGAAGTCTACATATATAGATACATATGTACATGCAAACAAAGATTTGATATCCTGCAAATATACAATAGCTTAGCTTTCTGCAAGTATGTGGCACTAGACTTGGACATAGATTGTGAGAATAATCCAGTTCTTCCTTTAAGAAATAAGAAAATTATTGTCTGAAAACAACCATGTTTCCTATATCTTTTCAGTGTTCCACGTGCAGTCTTAAACATGCAATGTTTTAGTTTTGAAAGAAAAGAGGTTCTTTGGATTATAAAGACTACCATATTTTTCTCCTATCAACAAATCCTTAAAATAACTGTTATCTCTTTCTTAAATTCCATGACTGCACTCCACAACTACAGCACTATTCTGGGAAAATATTCATTTGGTTAAGCACGTTGTTGACGAGTGCAACTTGTGTCCCCATGTGCATTCAAAACCATGTTTTCCTTTTCAGAATGCTGCAGTCTCAACTTGCACATAGACACAAATAGTGTTGACAGTTTTTTTAAAAAGTCTGTGATACCTCCTACTTGTTCTGCTTCCTCCAACCACTTAGTTAATATGGATTTTAGTTTACAGGCATTCTTGAAACTCAGTTGCAAGTTTTCAAACCGGCAAATAGTAGTCTGGCTGAATTCAGAGCCATGCACTGCAGCTAGAGCTTCTCCAACATTTGTTTGTGTATAACCTGTCAAAATAAAATAGACATAAAAAATCACACTAAAAATCCAAGACCAAAGAAGAGACATAGTTGATAGATGTAGTTATTTTCAGTCACTGAATATGATACTTTACAATAAACAAAAATATATTTGTCTAGTTGCATAATCACATACCGAGCTTAATTCTTCTCAGCTTGAACTCATTAGCAAATTTCTCCAGCTCTCTAATTTCTGGAGAATCCATATCTATTGGTTCATCAAGAGACTTGGCCTTCTTCCGAAATTCCTGCTTAAAATCAGTGATAGGATCAGCTCCAAGTAGAGATGGATGCATGGAAGTAAAGCTATGGCCTAGAGCACATGAGCTGGCACTTAGAGCATGTTCGGGGAATTTATACAGGCAAGGAGTGAGACTACCTATTCAGAAACAAAACACATACAACTTTCTGATTAGGAACCAATTTTAAGGAGATAAAATATTGTATTAGTTTTGTTAAGTGTATGTCAATCATTGGTAATAACAGCTTCCATTGTTTAGGAGAATGAGAATTACAAAACATATTGTCCTCATAGAAATTTTATATATAGGACAAAGAAAAACTACATTCCAAACAGAATATGATGAAATGTACTAACTCTAAGTTGGAAAAGTTACACAGGACTGTGTACTCTCTGTGTATCTTGCTGCTTTTTTAGCCAGGTAATTATATTACTAGACTAAGGGAATGGTGTGGATACAAAATATCTAAACCTCTGTAAGGCACTTAATCCATTTGACAACATTTGAAAAAGTTGGCTATACTCATATGCACTGTTTTAGATGAAACAATGGAAGATGGAGTTATGCATGAAAGTCCCTAATCTTCAGTATTTTTATAAATGACTTAAGGATCTAGAAATACATTGAGAAAATTTGCAAATGATACAAAAGTGAGAAAGTGTATAACACATCAGAATACAGGCTCAAATTTAAAAAAATAGATTGTATGTATCTAGCAAAATTTTGTTCAATGATGATAAATGTAACATCTCATGAGCACCCAGTGGCTTCAGCTGCAAAAGAGACAATGAGACCCTATTAAAACCACAGACTACTTAACAGATGGCTAAGAAGAATTTCATTAGAGGGGAGAGCCTTGCCTTGTAAAGTGCCAACTCCATTCACAACATTAGGATGAGACATACTGCAGGTCTGCAAAATACGGCTTTGAGAAAGGGTTGCTGCCAGCACATCTGGAGCTGTAGGCTTGATACCTATTAGAGATGAGCGGGAGGGAGAGGAGACTGCAAGAATAGCAATTGAGAGATGAAGAATTCCACCTTAATTTTAGCCCATAATAACATTAATAAATGTGAACCATTCCTGAAACTTTTCCTTTTTTAAAAAAATGCATTGTATTGTATCCATCTAGCCTTTGTCAGTCTGGATCCCCCTAAATATTTAACCTAATATTTAAGAAGTATTTCAGTTTAAAATACTGTTGCTTATTCTATAGGTAAATTTTTTTAAAAAAGAAGCTAATGAAAGAAAGGGAAATAGATGCCTGTATGGATATATGCTTGACATCTTGTGCTCCTCCAAGATGTAGTTTCTTTCAACCTCTCCAGGTGAACTGGACTTCTCTTTTCCCCACTCCTCTTGACATGGGCAGCAGGAAAAATGAGGGGAGAGAAAAGCACCAGAGACTGGAGAACTGATAACAAAAGTCCAATTGGATCCTATCTATCTATTCCCATGTGGCTCTTAGTATGGGCATCTTTTGTGGCACTTAATCCACTTGACAACATTGCTTTTGTGCTGTGGGGAGGAAAAACCTGCACTTTTAAAAATGTTATAAATATATCCTATGTAACTGATAACAATAAACCATTTTTATATAATCTGCATTGGGAAGTATCTCGGCTGACTTGATATGTCCACAAGGTAAGATTTACATTCATTTGACATAGATGCTGAAAATACTCTCATCCAAATCTTTGTAATTTCCTGTTTCTACCTTTCTACAGATTTTGCAACCAATCAATACTGTGTGTTTTTTCTGTTTTATTTAGAACCTCTTGCAGTTTTCCACTCAATTTTTATCTGAAGCTTCCCCCCCCTTTTAATGGATGTCAAGATTTTTTTCAGCAAATTTTATTATTTCACAAGGAGAATTGCCATGATAGATACAGCAGATGAAACATGAGAAGTCCTATTACCTGTTCTACAAATGTTTGCATCAGTATTTTCCAATTCTGGCAAATTTAAGGTGTGTGAAATTCAGTACTGGCCAGGGAAATCCATACATTTTAATACTGCCAAGGTTGAAAAACACCGGTTTACACAGTGTTCTAAATGCAACATAATTTTTTTAGGGGAAATTGGATGTCTTCTTCTTATCCTTTTCTATTGGATAAGGATAAGAAGAAGGCATCCAATTTCTTTTAGCTCCCCTTTCTTTAGTTGTTCCCTTTTCTTAAAGATAAATAAATGAATTATAATAAAGCAAGGTATTTTTTAAACTGAAGTGTGTAATATTTCTTGTCACAAATCTAAAGAAGTAGCAGTAATTGTGCTGAAAGTTAAACCAAGCCAAGCCTAATAAGTATCTGGATGAGAGTCATCTGAAGAAAAAACAAATCTATAAACTAGAATGAGAATTTGAAGAAAAAAGAAAACTACCCCTGAAGTGAAGCCATTTCTGGCACATTGTAAAGAAAAAATACATAAATAAGTTATGAAGTTATTTGGATTTCAGCTCAACTTAAAGGGGAATTTATTTCTAGAATAATGCCACGAGCAAAGAAAGGTCTTTCTCGTGGAACAGACCTCTTTATGTGAGCATTTATAAATAGTTAATGGAGAGACGATCCAGATGATGGGCCTTACATTTATTACACTTATTACCCATGTTTTCTATACATGTTAACACCTTGTGATAGCACTTAGGACATTGCAATGTTAACTAGAGGTTCAAAAAAGAATTCCAAGTAGCCATGATTAGGGAATTTTAGACTTTTAGACAGGCACTCACTTTGCAATATGTAGTGTCAATTGTCCTTGTTAAGCTATAGCTTCTCTTTGGAAATGTACTATTCCCACAGATCCAAAATGCTATAGATTTTATTTTAGAAAGTATTTCTTACCTGCCATCATCCCATACGCAGTTTGTTGATTTCCATAATGACAAGAAGGAACAGAATAATGCAGACCTGATGGCATATGTCCCATAGCCATGAAAAAGCATATATGGACATATTTAAGGATTGGGTACAGATGAAATCAGTAAGAATATGTACACAGATTCATAAATATATCTCTATCAAATATATATGAAAATTGTATTTTGAATTTATCATGATCTGAATTCTACTCACTGAATATCTTAAGAATACGATATTGTTTGATTTCTACATGCAGCAATTCCGTCATCAAATTTAATGACTTCAGACCCAGTTTTTATTTCATTTACTCTGCCTAGTAAATTATAGACTGAAACATGGAATAAATTGGGCAGATGGTGAAACATTTAGCACTTGTTGAATTATGTATGTTTTCATTCATAGCACATGTTTAGGTATAATTTAGTAAACTCATTTCCACTTGACTTTTACAAAAAAAGTTAACTAAATAGTAATAGTATTATTATTACAGATTTGTTGACTGAGCCAGAATATAATTTGAATAAAGTATTATAATTATTACTATTATTCAATATACTGAAACATTTTAAGAACAATTTCTTAGTTTTCAAATATAACATAAAATAGGTGTTTTGCTATATTACAGAGATCAATATGACAGCTGCATTTAGTTTTCTGTGATTAACTTTATATCAGAATAGTTCGCTTCAAATTCTGTAATCATGTTCCTTTAAAATTACATTTAAATTGTTCTATTATTTTATCTGTAAAACATTTTGAAAGAATGATTTACTCCGAAGTACAATACAAAAATGAAATGTTTGAAAATATGCATCTCATATAGAAAGAAGATTAACTGAATAGCTCTTTGACTTGAAAATATTTTTTGCAAATAGGATAAATTTACCTGCCTGGAACCCTCTGAACAATTTGTATCCTACAAAATGAAGGTCTGGATTACATGTTTCAGTGTAAATATATTGTTCTCTGTATAAATGGCATCTTGAATAGGTAAAGAATAGCGATGGTTGTGATGAGTTTAATTCTATTTGTTTTCTTTTAACATCTGTCAATTGTATAATGGATGACATATTGTTTAATTATTTCAGAGTCAGGGGCCATGCCTGCTAGTTTCCCCTTCATTTCTTATATTAGTATATATTTCAAGGTCTAGCAACAAAAAGTCCAGGAATCATTTCAGATTATGCATTTAAGTGTAATAATATTGCATATTTAAGGCAGGTCAGCACTATGATCAGTAACTTTAATATCATGCAAAACAAAATGCATAAAATATTACCTGTTGTGTTAAGGATTAACTGGGCTAATGTCTTTCTGATTATGTTAATCATCCTTTTTATGCAAAAATGGTGGTCTGTTATATTTTATTTTAAACCAACATTCTTAGTTAAAAGCACCCTTGCAAATTTGCAAACAAATATGAGCAGATTAAGGCTGATCCTTTCCTGGAAACATCAAAAAGTAAATTTAAATTTTTTATATACACTGCACTATTCGAAAGAAGGCTGCATATGATAACTTGCAAATCATCAATGGAAAATAAGTCATTCTATGGTAGGCTATTCTTGACTTTAATTATTATATATATGAAGCAAATTTTAAATAATTAAAACAAATAAATTGTACTCCTAGAAGAGCTCAATAGATCAAAATCACGTAATGCTTTACTTGCTTTTTCATTTCTTTGGAATTCAAAATGAGTTTTATGCTATAACTCTAATCTAGAACATAACGTTTAAAAAGTATAATATAATATATTTTCAGGATTGTCTGCTTTGTAAGCCTTCCAACTGCCATGAAATTAAAAGCTAGAAATCTAGGAATCAAACACAATTTTCAAGAAATTACATTTAATTTGTCTTCATGGTCTACTGCCAAGGGGAGACTCCAGGGTTTTTTAGGGAAATTTTTAAGGGGTTTGGGGAGGGATAAGGATCTCTTAAAGGAGTCAGAGTTAAAGTTTTAAGGGGTTCAGATGGGTGGGTTTCCAGGGAATCGGGAGGTTGCAAGGGGCCATTAGTGAGGTACAGTCACAGCGGGAGAGCACAGAAGATCGAAGGGGGGGGTGACAGGAGGGTGGTGAATGGAACATTGAGGTGGTATGTGGGAGAGGTAGATATAGTGGGAGCTGGGGGCCAAATTCTGTGAGGGGCGTGCCTCCCAGCTGTACACAAGCGGAGGCACGCGCCGACGCCCAAAGCTCTTTCTATAGCCTAAGTGATATGGACCCTCAGGCCCCTGGCCTGAGGCTGATGCTATGCAACACCAGGTTTGTAGTTAACAAAGCCCCCCTTATCTGTGATCTGATACAGGAGGGGGGGACGGACCTGGTAGGTATTACAGAGACCTGGTTGGGCCACGAGGGGAAGAGTTCTCCTTGTAGAAATGTGCCCACCAGGTTTCCGAGCATTCCAAATGAAAACAGTTGTATATCTCTGCTGAATTCCTCTACTGCCAACTCCCCCTGGTTTGTCGCTACATTCTGAGTTACTTCAGGCAAGGCTTTAATTTCTTTGCCC
>JANHFO010005743.1:44899-55827 GCA_032468095.1 Pareas carinatus | reverse complement strand
TGGACAAGCTGGAGTCTCCGGGTGCATTTCAAGGGGAGCCCCATGTAGAGAGCATTGCAGTAGTCCAGACGGGAAGTCACGAGAGCATGAGTGACTGTTCGTAGGGAGTCCCGATCGAGAAAGGAGTGCAACTCTCATACCTGCCACATCACAAACTATTAATTGCAAGTTGTAGCCACCAAATTGATCCCTCAATCCATTCTTCTTTCTGTTTTCTTTACCACTGTAGATTGGGGTTACTATTAGGAGACTGTTACCATCAGCTGAATGAGTGTGAAACATAATTTAGAATGTAAGAGGTACAGATCCACTTTCCATCCAATGAGGCAAGAGAGAGGGGGAAATTGGGTTCTTGGAGTGAGAGAGAATATAGCTAAAATCCAGAAAACATTATTAAGTTGAGGAACTCATTGTGAACAGCTGTTCTGATGGCTGCATTAGAGCTGAAGTCCACTAATAGACCATGAACTGTTCCAAACTGGGCCGCCCAAAGCAGCATGTGAGCACGTGCGCATCCCACTTCTGTGAGTAAGGGGCATGCACATGCACCTCATTTGCGTGAATGACATGCGCACTTGCCCTTCACTTGCACAGAACCATCTCCTCTCTCCTCCCCAGCCTCTGCCGGCCAAGAAAATTGGAAAGGTTGGGGAACTCTGCCTTATAGGACTGTTAGAGAATTGAAGAAATGCATGACAGATCAGTGAATATTAGTGTTGATGCTACAATATGTGATTGCTCCTGAAAGATAGGCAATAACATACTCTATGTAGCAGTTCCAGAGAAATAAGTAAAAAAGAGTTATTATCTTCTGGTCAATGGTTTTGAGGTTCTTTAATGCATCTGACTGACAACTGTCTGGTCAGGCCAGAAGTTGGATTAGATGGATTTTTAGTATGATCTGTCAGGACTCTTTATGTTCCTACATACAGCCCACTTTTTAGCAAGAAAATGCTTATCCAGAATTTAGTTTTCTCATAGTCTCATTGCAATAAAGAATTTGTTCGCAAAAATACTAAACAGATTAAGAGCTTTTAAATGTTCTGTGTAGGATTTCTAGAATAATTAATGCCTTAAGATTTCTTCCAATCAAAACTCCTCCCAATTTTTGCTCAGAGGCTAGTCTTCTCATTTTGCTCTCCACCTATTACCACTACTCCATTTTTCTTTTGGCGCTATTGAAAAACAATCTCCATTATTAACTGGCATTCCTTAGGGTGCCAACTCTGACAACAGAACACAGAATCAAAACTGCAAATCAAGATTTTCAGAAAAAAGGCAGCCCTGTAATATTGTCACCAACTCCCTGATGTCATAACGGTATACAGACTTCATTGCTAGATGTCTTGGTAGTATCATTTCAATTTATAGAGTCCCCATTTTTAATTTTCTCCCCTTGTAGAAACTTGCATGCATGAAATAAATCTGTGTATCATATACAGGTAGTCCTCCTTTAGCAACTGTAATTGGAACTGACAATTCAGTCATTAAATGAAGTGGTCACTAATCCAACTGTGCTTACAATTTTACATAGAACATATATTAACTGACTGTAATGCTGACAATGTGCGAAAGGCTGTAAATGTACACTTTACATTGGTTCCAAAGTTACTTTTTCATCTCTGTCATAACTGCAAATGCCACTGTCTGAGGCAATCACTAAGCAATAACTACCTTGTGGAATAGTTTTATATCCATAAGAGACCTATATAAATGATTTAAATAGGATCTTTTTAAAAACTCTTTTCTACTTACAGGTTAAATTAATGTACAAGTAATTCTCGACTTATGACCCTTCATTTAGTAGCCATTCAAAGTTACAATGGCACTGCAAAAAGTGACTTATGACCAGTCCTCAGTTATAAATAGCCCACAGCATCCCCACAGTCACATTGCCCATATTTGGGCAACAGGCAAGTATTTACAATGATTGTAGTGTCCTGGGTCACATGATTGCCATTTGCAATCTTTCCAGCCAGCTTCCAAAAAGCAATGTCAAAAGGGGAACCCAGATTCACTTAATGACCAGATGATTCATTTAACAACTGTGATTCACATCATGACCATAGCAAAATAGATCATAAAATCTATTTTATGATTAGGCAGAGCGCACATAATGATGCCTTGCTTAATATCGGATGTTCCAATCCCAATTGTGCCCTTGAATCGAGAACTACTTCTATCAAAAGTCCCTTTTAGTAAGTAACAATGCAGCCAAAAAAGCAATGACTGAAGGACTGTGTAGTATTGAATCATGAGGAAATTATGTGATTGAAAGGGTTAAAATTTATATTAAGCTCTTATCTTAAAGAGAATTTTTATTAATTGATATTATGTTGATATCTGGCACCAGCAAAATTGACTATGAATATATTTAAAATTTATGTAAAAATGTGAACAACACGAATATTTTATTATTTTCGATGAACATGTAATAAAGCCAAACATTATTGGTTATAAATGCATTTACTAATTCAAAATATTTTAGCGTCTAAAGTACAAGTGAAATGTGAGGTTTTTCTCTTGGAAGTAAAAAACAATTAGAAAAAAGCCATAAAACTTTGTTTTTAATATATCATAACTTTTCTGCTCAAAAGTGGAAAGATTCGGCATTACCCCAAATGCAGGAATCATGGGTAAGGATGACCATTTGGAGACATAGCTAAACTTCACTGATTAGTAAAAAGACATCTATATTTAATGCTTACAAAAAAAACCTTTATATGATTTTTTTCATGAAATGGAAAAAAATTGAACTGATGATTTCTATTTTTGATGATTAAGAAAAAAATTAGATAATAGAAATAAGAGAACTTTTTATAACTATAGAGTAAGATCATTTTACAATCATGTCTTTGCTGCAAAGAAAATCAGAAACTATATTTTTATATTTTTCATCTTTTGTTGCATGTTTTTCTTTTGTCTTTGTCTTTGTCTATTTTCTTTTCCTTTGTAGTTTTTTGTTATTTGCTTTTTTCAAACTTTTAATAAAACATTTATATAGTATTTAACTTGTTCATTGCAACAGCTTTATAGCAGTAGTTTAACTATGCTTTAAATATAATAATTAGCTTCTCTCTGTTGCAAAAAGGTTTATGGTGTGAATACCTGCAGTAATCTTTAGTGCCACTGATGTGTGAAAAAAAGACTAGTTAGAAAAATTATTTGAAATATTTCCAAGAGATTAGTGTCAAGGTTATTTCCCCATAAGCAGCAATTTTCTGGTTCAAGAGGATGATGAAACTGAATCTATCATGTTCAAGTCTTGTAGCTTTTCTAATCTATCTTTGAATTTAAAATGTTCTTTATTTAAGCTGCAAACATTTTTAATATATATTTCTGTACCTGTTTATCCATTATATCTTTTCTGGGATGATAGTACTTTTGAAATGTGCATTATTTAGCATGTGTGTAAGCATATCATCTTTAAATATGAATCATTATTTAATATTCTATATTAACTTTTGCCATTAACTGATAAAAATAAATCTACTGGGCATAGATAGTATATTAGCAACTAGATTGTGCCTGGTTCAGAAATAATTTGAAGAAAGTGCTTCAGATCCTCCACAAGTTTGAGTACAGTAACAGTATACTATTCATTAAAGCAGACTATTATTTTTTAGTTGTCCATGTGAAGATTAAAAAGACAGAACTACATTAATGATTAACAGAGAGGGCTCTCCTCAAGTTCCAAAGCAATGCTTCTGAATTCTGTTTGTAGCATTCACAAACCATATTAACAATAAATATAGCATTGGACAATATTTTGCCATCATATATTTTGGTCTCTTTGCCGAAGTATTTTATCAAAGAGAGCGTATTCTCTTTTATGACTGTTGATGATTAATGTTGAACTTCAGAATGTTCAAAGAAAAGCTCAGGAGAAGCTATCCTGGAAAATCGAACATTTATATGTTTTTCTGGTTTTTGTGGTATGAGTTTTAATAGGATAGGTTTCCATCTGTCACGGATAGGTTTTGCTATTTTACAACATATTCCCTTGCTTTCATCACTGAACAGCATTCCTAAATCAATTCATTAAGAACATTTCTTGCAAGTAGCTCAAATCAATGCCACAAAGTGATATGTAACCTCGAAAATGACATTTTCGAGGTCAACATCCATCTACATCTTCTTTGTTAGTATATAATCTGCTTTTAACATGCCATTGCCAATAAATTAATTTTATAAAGCATTTTATGGATATTGGCCATCTTACCATTTAATCAGAAATCATAAGAGATACAAGTTCTGTAGGTGAAAGGACAGAAGGGCAGTACTTCATAAAAGTGATTTGCTTTTTGTTGTTGTTGTTCCAGAGAAGGAAGCAGCATAATGGATGAGGAAGAGGTGCTTTGAACAACGTACTTCTATTAGATTTGTTACATTTCCATTTATTTTAATAGAAAACATAACAGTGGCTTCATCCTATTCAAACAATTGGATTATGTCTGTGTGAAATCTCCAAAGTGTCATTCAACTGCTTAGCTTTTAGAACAACAGACATGCAATTTATAGGTTTGTGAGAGCATTTTGGAGTCTGTCTCCAAAAGGTGCCTCATAGCTCACAGGAGTGCAGATGTACAGATAGTCCTTGATTTACAGCTGGTCACTCAGCGACCATTTGAAGTTATGACCAACCTAAGGAAAGGAAAACTTAAAAACCCAGATTGAAAGCTCTGATGGTCAGGCAACCTCTGCATCACATGATCAAACTTTGAATGCTTGACAACATGGCAAAATTTGCAGCCATTTGCTGCATCTCACATCCATGTGTTTTATGATGGTTTTACCACCACACTTCCTATTTTGGGGAAAACTGTGTCCATAACGAACCATTGGTTTGCATAACAATCATGGCATTTACTTAACAACTGCCTTGTTTGCTTAACTACTGCCACAACAAAAATCAACTCAGTCATGTGACTGATCTTTTTTACAATTGTTATGACATACAACCATAAACGAGCAAGGTCTGTGTCTTTAATTTATTTCCTGTTCCTTAATGGCAGACACCTATTTTGACTATTTTCCTGCAGTGAAATCAATTTTCCTTTGGTTTGAATTTCTTATACCAAGGGACAAAATCATGTATAAAGGATATTTTTCACTTTTGTATTCCCTAACATAAAATTTAGAATTTCCCAATTACACAACTCCAGGTATAGAATTGATGCTTTTAAAATGAATTCAAGTGCTGAGTGTCTTAAAATGTAGTAGTTTTTAGCAGCAACTTAAATGGGTCCCAGCTAATCTATAATTTCAGTTTAAACAGTTAAGAGTAAATGTGCTCTGCTGAAATCTATTTGACCTTTGGCTCACAAATTACAAGGCAAAGAAGGATTAATAGCAGCCTTCAGAAAAGACTGGCACATACTAGCTAAGCAAGTAGTGATATAATCTCATAAATTATTGGTCAGGACATTTTTCCCTGCAGTGAATCATCTGAGTATGGTCACCTTTTACACTACATCAAGTAATTTATTGTCACTTGCAAGGGTTTGGGAGCCTGAAATTGAAAATAAAAAGAGAAAATTTTTCAAGTATGCTCTGTATTTATGTAGGACAATTTTTTTTAAAAAAACACATTTCTATCCTGTTCAAGTTAAATCAATACTGCATTATCTCAGAACATAATGCATACATGTCACATAATAAAATCTCTTACCTCTTAATACGATATTGTACAAAGCTTTCATCTGCTGAATGTACATAGTTATTATACAGGATACAAACTGAACTGTGAAAACTGATAAATATATTCAGATGAATTAAAATTCAATTTGGCTAGAATGTATGTCTTAAATTACAAATTATTAAATTATTCCATGATTTTCATGGAACTTTGAATTAGCTTCAAAATAAGTTTAGTTTTACTACTTAAGGAAAATTTTCTTGCAAAATATATCAGATCTATAGCCTAAAAAACTATAAAAGAAGGCAGTGACAAATCACTCATACTGCCAATAAAATGTGGATGTCCCCATCAAGTAATCAGAATAAGTACTGCACTACAATTTAGTGGGGCTTCTTTCTTCCTCCTAATTAAACTCAGTGGCTACAGCGATCAAAAGATTTAGTGAAAAAGAGCTAAACGCAGATGTTTCTTCATTAAACATAAGGCAGAAATACAATGAGAGGAGAATACTGGATACTGACTAGTTCCATGTAAGCTGAAGCACAAAAATCCCTATATATTGTGTGTATGCATGTATGGATAATTCCTACATAGGATTAAGAGAAAAATGAGCCACAAATGAAAAAAAAATCCTGTTAAATTATTACTAATTTCCAAAGTCCAGGAATAGCAAGTTATTCAGCTGGCAAAAAGTGCAACATGTTGCCCAAAATTTCTTTCTCTTCAACCAAGTCTCTTTTTCTTCCTTAGATTGTGTAATATGCTGCCTTTTTATCAATTCTTTTTTTGTATACAGTTACCACCAGTGCATTTTTTGTACGAATTCACATCTTGTTTAAAAAATTATATATTCAGTTCTTAACATAAATTTAATTTATTGTATTTAAGGCAAAAAAAAGTGCAGGAACTGTATTCCGGTGCATTCTATGCCAAAAATAGCACTGGCTATCACACAACAAGCTAGTTTTGTGTAGTGATTAAAGACTCCAAGTTAGAAACCAGGACATCGTAAGTCATGGGTCTGCCTTATGCACAAAGCCAGCTGGCTTATTTTGACCAGTCATTCCCACTTTGCCCTAGGAAAAAGACAATGGCAAATCATTTCCAAAACTGTTACCAAGAAAATTGTGGACACTCATCCATGCAGTTTTCAAGAATCAAGAATGATTCAAAGGCACAAAGGCATCCCTGATCCCAGATTGATAAATAGCCAATATTGTATTGTATTGTATAGCGATTTGCAATTGCTATTTTGTATTGAATAAATATATCTGAAAAGAGTAAAAGAGATGGCTTATGGTACTGGATAGTTTGTTCAAAATTAATGCAACTTAGGTAGCTGTATGTATTTATTTTATTTAATGTTTGGTAAGCACATAACAATTCTCATAAGTGTACAAATTCAGAGACTGACTGTCAATAAAAGCAAAACTTGATAGAGTTGCTTATAGAAAGTCTCTAGGATTTCCCTGATAAGCACTCAGAGGGGCATTCTTCCACTATGTGCTGCACTGTCTGCCTTGGGATACCGCATCTTCACTCTGGGGAGAGGACCTTTCCCCATTTATACAGCAAATCAACGGACTGGCCATGGTGGGTTCTGATCCTGTTAAGAGTTGCCCAGGTCTTGCAAGGAAGATCAAATTTCCTTGGATCATCTGTTAAATAGAAAATTTTGTGATATTCTGGTAGAGCAGTGGATAACCATTCTTGCATCCAGGCCTGGGATAGATCGAAGTCCTTCTACAGTAAAATGCTGTAAAAATTTTACAGGTAGCTTTAAATTGTTAACAACGTATGGATTGGTATTGAAGTAAAAAATCAATCCAGAAATTTTTCATAATGAAAGGATGTGTAAACTTTTTTACATAATAATTGAACTTATTCATGGTAGGTGAATTGTTGCAAATAAAATGACGTTGCATGGAAATAGGAAGGAGAGCTGTCATTGTTAATAGAGGCAAATTTTGTTTTTGTTGTTTTACTTACTACACAAAGAACAAACTCTTTGTTACTTTCCTAAATCATGGCCAAAAACATTGCCATTAGAATAGAAAGCCATAGAAAGCTGCATTTGGTAAAATTTGAGAAAATTTGTAAGGGTTCCAGAGACTTGAGGAGAAAAAATAATGAAAGCAGATGGTGGATCAGTCATAGAAGGAGAAAACATAAAGGGTTGTTTTGGGAAGGTTACTGGAAAGTTTGAGAGAAGTTGTGAAGGGAAATAAGGCTTTATGGGAGAAGCTGTTGAGAGTGAAGGGACAAGTATATTGATTTAATTCTTGAGAGTGGAGAAATGATGACAGAGAAGGAACAGAATCTGTGTAGTGTTTGGCTTCCAGCCATATGGAAATTGTGGTAAGAGGCTCAGGCTTAGGAGCTTTAGCCAATCCTGTTATAGGTTTTAACTAGCAAAAGATTTGTTGTTCTTAGCTTCCAGAGGCTAGTTCACTAGCATATATCTTCAATGAATACCTCTAAGACTATTATCCTAATGGATAGGAAATATTTCATACTGAATGTGAATTATTTCTTTGGTGGCACATAACATGAGCAAAAGAGCAAAGCTGGAAGCTACAAAGCATGGATAGGGATAGAGCAGTGTTTTTGAACTTGACAAGTGTAAGATGTGTGGATTTTAACTCCCAGAATTTCAGGGAATGCTAATTCAGAATAGAATATATTTAATGTAATCGATCTAACAGTATTTTTAGGAATGATCACAAGGTATAGTTAAAATAGAAGAGGGTGCCCATGATGATACGATCAAAGCTCCACCTGTCCTGTATAGGCACTGCATGTGTGACACACATTTATATTCAAATTTGTATTCTTGTTGGCTACCTAGGTATAAAATATAAGAGATATTTTTAAAAAGACTTAAAACCTAAACCAAATGTAAGGTATCAAGCTTGCAAAGCCTCAGGAAAAACTCGGTCTTCAGTTTTTTTTTCTGGAAGGCAGAGAAGTTTGGAGTCAAATAAAAGTTGGAACAGGAAAAGATTCCAAAAATGGCACTTCTAGACTTTGATCTTCTTTTCCTTCCCAAAATGGGAACAACGGATCTTCTCCCAGTAAGAATGAAGTAGGGAGATGCTATCCTGCAGGTAACCAGATGCCAAACCATTAAATATTTCATAGGTTAACAGTAGTATTTAAACTATACTTGGAACTAGTAGAAAGCCAATGCAAAATCCACAGAGCGGGTATAAAAACAGGCAGACCAATCACATCATCATTGCCACCATCTTATCTTTTCTTTTTCTTTTTAACCTTATCTTGCAGACATCCCTGAGTATTATAAACATTCTGATTTCAGAATGTCATATAGATGTACAAATCTTTGAATAAATGGATTGAAAACAATAAAAGTTATCAATATTATTTAATGTTGTAGTCATTAAGCATCCACCATGGCTAAGAAAGTGTGGCGGTCAATGGGCACTTTTTGCTAGAAGGGGAAAAGTGACATTAAATGATGAAAATTGTGATCACATGACCATGGGAAATATCCATAAATTTGAACCGGTTGCCAAGTACCCAAAATATGATTATGTGACCATGGGGGTGGGCATGACAGTCAGAACTCAAGAATGAAGTTGTAAGTAGCTCTGAGAATGTCAATCATAACTTTGTTAAGTGGATGAACATTAAACCAGGGTTATCTGTATAGTTAAATTCTCCATGAGTATTGGTTGGGTTTCTACTTATTCCATCTTAGATTCAGATAGAATCAGTTTGAAAAGGAAATGATGAATACTCTTAATCCCATTGATTCCATAGCAAACTAAGTCAACTAAACCTTTATGTAACTGTGTTTGTTTGATATCACCTATACACAAACTTTTTAATACATGCATTGTGATTTTTAAGGAGGGCCTATTCTGGAACAAGATTTGAGTTGTTGTACTCCATGTATTTCCACCACTTGGCATATCACGGAGAGAATATGCATATGCGGTACCCCAGCCATCGAAAATATTGCTCATGTTTTATTCAACAGTCAATTATATGCCCCCCTTAATAAGGCATAGATAGTTATCATCTCTATTGGAAAAAGCAGCCAATTGGAATTTGAATCACAGATTATCTTATTTCGTCCTAGGGTCTAATGTATCTATTGTAAGCAGAACTATTAACTTTATAATTAAGGCAATTAAGTGAAAAACCCAATGAATCAAATAAATTGGGGTACCCTGTAAGAGAAATGCATTTGTCTGATTGCTATCCACTTGTATTACCACATATGTATTTTATCATTGTATTTTCTTTTATCTTTTTTATCTTGGAATCAGATTATGTACGTTATTTTCCTTTATTTTATTGATGAGATTATAAGAATAATCAATTAATAAACTATCCTAATTTAAACTTTAAGAAACTGTCTTGTTTTATATATTTTTTTCTTTATTCTTTAGTTTAATTCTAAAAGATAAGATACTGTTTGTTTTTATTTCAATTTAACTTTTCTTCATGTTAGCTTTTCATTTAGAGTGTATTTTAAATCATAGTACTGCTAGTGAAAGTCAAAACATTTGTTCTCATGTTTTGCCTGAAAAATGTTCCTTCATATTTATAATCATCTATCTCACAACTTATGACATCATACTAATACATTATCTGGAAATATATGTTGTTTATTCCTATATCTTACATTATTAATTGAATTATAGTTAGATGAATTAGTCTAATTTTGTTTGTAATGTCTTTAACCCCATGTTCATTCATAACTCTATTTTGTCATGTTTGTCATAAATGTATAATGTTTAATTTAAAAACATAACAAAATAATATTTATGTACTTCTGTGATTACACGTTTTGTATTTTATTCCAAAATATTATTTTAATGTATTTCTTCTTAGTACTCTACATCACAAAATTCAGAAAAGTATGTAGTCCAGTCTGTAAAAATCATTTTATTTTGTTAAAAATATCTAGACATATTTTTCAAGTATCTGTAATTGGAATATTATGCAGAGCTGAACAATAATAGATTGTTTCCTGATTAATAAGATACAATCACTGAAAAATTCTGTTTTCTGTCTTATAAGTTTCTCTTCCTATAATCTCTTTAGGGACTTAGCAATAGCATTTAGACTTATATACTGCTTCGCAGTGCTTTATAGCCCTCATTAAGCGATTTACAGAAATCAGCATATTGCCCCCAACAATCTGGGTCCTCATTTGACTGACCTCAGAAGGATGGAAAGCTGAGTCAACCTTGAGCTAGTGGGACTCGAACTGCTGAACTTACTGGCAGCCGACAGTTAACAGAAGTAGAATGCA
>JANHFO010005743.1:22690-34050 GCA_032468095.1 Pareas carinatus | reverse complement strand
TGGTAGAATGCGGTCCTGTAAATATCTAGGTCCTAAGCCATGGAGCGCTTTAAAGGTAGTAACTAACACCTTGAAGCTCACCCGGAAGACCACTAGCAACCAGTGCAGCTCGCACAGGAGGGGGGTCACAGGGGCACAACCCCTGACCCCCATAATCCCCCACGCAGCCGCATTCTGTACCAGCTGGAGCCTCCGGATGCGTCCCAAGGGGAGCCCCATGTAGAGAGCATTGCAGTAGTCCAGGCGGGCAGTGATGAGTGCTTGAGTGACTGTCCGCAAGGCATCTCGATCCAGAAAGGGGCGCAACTGGCATAACAGGCAAACCTGGTAAAAAGCCCCCGTGGTGACGGTTGCCACATGGTCAACCAAGGACAGCCGTTCATCCAGGTGGACACCCAGATTGCTGACCCTTTCCGTGGGGCCAGTATTTCACCCCCAATAGTCAGTGATGGAATCAGCTGGCTATATCGGGATGCCAGTAACCACAACCACTCAGTCTTGGAGGGCTTGAGTTTGAGTCCCAATCCAGATCCGCACATCGTTGGGGTGGCCTCGGGTGGAGATGTACAGCTGGGTGTCATCAGCGTACTGATGGAACTCCACCCCAAAGCCACGGATGATCTCACCCACCGGCTTCACGTAAATGTTGAACAGGAGTGGCGAGAGGACCAACCCCTGCGGCACCCCACAATTGAGGCGGTGTCGACCTCTGCCCCCCTGCCAACACAGTCTGCAACCGGTCGGAGAGGTAGGAGGAGAACCAAAAAAATGGTGCCTCCCACTCTCAACCCCCCCCCCAGTCAGTGCAGCATGATACCATGGTCTAATAGGACCAGGGTAGAGGAACAATCCCTATCCTGGGGCCTCCAGAGATCATCCACCAACACGACCAATGCCGTTTCTGTGCTGTACCCAGGCCTGAAGCCGGACTGGAGCGGATCTAGATATCTGAGTTCTATTCTTTTACTAAAAGTAGAGAAGTATGAATAAACATTTAGAAAACTCTCTCACACAAAGACGATTACAACTGAGTCACTCAAATCATTTAAGAGGTTATTTTAGAAGAATTCATCCCATGACTATTGATGACTCAGCATATCATATGAAGCTGTAATGTGCTTAATTCATCATGTGAAATCAGCCACTCTTAATTTGTAAATCAAAGTGTATTCGAAATGGATCCAATTATATTTTATTCCATAAACATAGTTAAACAAAACCATAGTTTAGTACAATATATAAACTCAGCCAATGATTTTCATAGGCTTCAGCTGTATAGCTATAATTTAATGCAAATTTAGGAACAGGAAACAGGAATAAAAAGATTTTTGAACAAAAGTCAACACGTAAACAAATTATTTGCTTTAAGAACAATGCATTCAGTAATTTTGGCATACAATCTTATAAAATGAGCAGGATATGTGTCTTCCAGAATATATGTTCTATTTTTGGAAATGAATTCTGAAGGACATACTTTGCGGGCATTATTTACCAGACAGACATTTTCAGGCCAATTTTTAGTGAAAAGCTAAAGGAACAGGTGATATAAAAGATAGTACTTAACTGCTACAAGACAGAATAGACTAAAGTGGGCAGACCTCTGGAGACAAAGGGCACATTTTGAATTTTTGAGAACATTACATATGCTGCCAACTGACAAGGAGTATTGCCCAATCACAAATAGCCACATATGCAAAACATTAACAATAACAATAATAATATATATGATGTATATGCCACCTGATTTTCAGCAACTATGGGCAGTTTGCAATAGTGTCTGTAATTATTGAGAAAGTCAAATGGTGAAATTGCTCCCTAGCACCTGATCTCCCTCCCCCCAAACACATGGGAATTCTTTCAAGTAAAGTGCTGGCTTGCAGCCACCTGCCGTTATTATTTTACAGGGATTACAAAATTAGAGGCCAGCATTTTCAAGTTTTCCATTAAAAGAAGTCTTTAAAGAATAAAATTAGATGGATTACAAAGCTTGGCAAGTTTCAAATGAGTTCACTGGGTTATGTTGCCTGTTAGTATATTAAAAATATTCAAGAACCTATGATCAAGAGGTGAAGCAATGAGTTATGGACACAAATGCCTTGGGGAGAAGCTTCCGGATGCACATTGATGAGACCTTTGTTTTCTGATGAACTTACAAAACTTAATGTGGATGTCACTGCTGTATCTGAATGAATGTTGGCCCCAATTTTTCATGGAACTCCATCATGTTCTCAGAGGACCAGAGAGATAAGTTCCACTTTTGGAATCCACAGCCTGAGCTGAATGGATGGATGGCTTGATATAATAGAGCATAATTTCATTTGCCCCTACCTAAAAAACCCTGGAAAAGTGTTATTTAGCCTGTTTTGTTGTTCAGTGACAGAGAGGGGAGGGATTGCTCTTCGGCAACAGAAATCACCGATATGTGCTTTCCTCATAGTAGAACAGAATGCCTCTTGTTATAATTTCCAGGAGCGATAATAAAATATGAAAATACATAAACTGAATAGAACACTTGTGTTTATCAAATGTAAATCTGTAGGGAAATTAAATAAATTGATTGTGATTTTTTTGTACTCAGGCAACCTTTCAAAGGAAAGAAATCCTAGAAAATGACTTTACCTTAGCTGCACCTTACTATTAGTGGTTGTTATAGGACAGTATTGGATACATGTTCCTAAAAAGCAAAAAGAGAGAGAAAGAAAAAACAAACATTCATTCCAAATTTTCATTGCCTGTCCCTCAGGCACATGTACAAGATGTTTAGATAAGTTTTCTTATAAATGCCAATCTAAACAACTGCCTGAAAAGAAGTATAAACTTGCTGTAAAAAATTACATGTCATGCACCAGCCAACGTATATATGAAAGTGTGTGTTTGTGTGCCTGTTTCCGTCCACTATAGAAACAAACATTTACACAGAAGTTAAGGTGGGATGCCATATGACAAACTCCAATTAGTTTTAGAAAATCTTTTTCTAAACGGATTTTTCTTAGAAATCCTGCTAGAAAAATTCTTTCCACATCAGTATATATCAACGTGCATTTTCCTGTCAATTGCGAAAGTATAAAATATTAAAAGAATGGGGTGTTGTTCCATAAATTGAGTGGAAAAGGAAGTAAACTACTTTTGGGAACAACTATAATATCAAATCAAAAAACTCAATTCAGAAATACTTTAGAGCATTGATAGCATACGATGGTGTCATGAGTTTAGCATGGCTTCACCAGGCAAATACCCAGCACTTCACAGCTGCTTTTAAAACAACCAAAATAATTATGAAAGATTCGGATCAACTTAAGAGGCCAACATAGCTGTTCAGGCGCTCATGGTAGATTTTTTTTAAAAAATATAACGGTTATCCAAAGGTGCTTTTCCCAAAAGCAACTGGATTTTCTTGTTTTTTTCCTTGTAAATGTTTTACTTCTCAGGAATGTAATTCTCAAGAATAAAAATCCTTCCATTCCTCATTCAGTTAAAAATGAAGAAGCTTCTTGGATGAGAAACGAAAAAAAATTCAAAGAAAAAAAACAAGAAAGTCCAGTTTCTTTTTGGAAAAGCACCTCTGGGACAACCATGACCTGGATAGTTGAGAATTTCTATTAAAATTTATAATGGGCAATGATGTTTTACTTCCTTTTATCTATTCATGCTCTCTTTGTTTCATATAATAGAAAAGTTTCTTTAATAGTAAGTGAAAGTATTATATATCTTATAAAAGCTGATTTCAAACATACTACACACATGCTACTTATTAATATATTTACTTTTCAGTCATACATTTAATCAATTTCTCACTTTGATATTTTTTAAAAATGCAATTATTGTAGAAGACTTTAGCTGCTGTAGCTAAAAGTTTGGATGAAGGGACTTTGAACTATACATTTTCCATGTCTGTGATGGAGCATGATTTACTGAATCAATAAAGAAATGAGTTGCACAACTTGTCAAGCCTTAGATTAGAGTTTATGAAGAACAATGTCTGGAGTTTACTGACTGTCCTAACCCTAAGATAAGGGTGTCACATTATGCCCAGGAATGTGCAGTTACAGGTAGTCCTTAACTTACAATTGCAATGGGATGGAGCCTCGGTTGCTAAGCAAGGCAGGTGTTAAGTGAGTCACACCTAATTTTACAATGCTTTTGCCATGATGGTTAAGCTAATCACCGTGATTGCTAAGTCCAAATTGCAACGGAAAAGGGCGATCTATAAATCTAATTATAAAAATAAAAATATAAAAGTGTAGCATGTGGTCATTAAGTAAATCTGGCTTCCACCATTGATTTGAAAGATCGCAAATGGAAATCATGTAATCCTGGGTTGATGCAACTATTATAAATCCATACCGGTTGCCAAGGGCCTGAATTTTGATCATGTAGTATTGGGACGCAGTAACAGTCATATGTTCGAAAACTTCTTTCAGCACCACCGTAACTTAGATTAAAGATATGGTTGTAAATCGAAGACTATCTGTATTTGAATGCAAACTGAGAAAGTTACTTTAATGGACAGAGAACCTGTTTGTCACACTTCTCCAGGGGTAGTTAAAACCTGTACTTCTTTTGGGGCTTGGATGGGATCTGTGTGAGGCCAGGAAAAGTTGTAGACTCTTTAAAGAGCCACATAATTGTCCAAGGAATGCTTCAAGTACCTCTCTGAAAAGTCTTTCTGTTTTGGGTTCAAATAAAAACTCAAATTAAGCTTAAGAGAACTTGTTTCTGTGTAAATAAGCATGCAAGTGCATCCTTCATATTGCTAAGCTAAAGACAATTGCTTTCATCTATGTTTTATGCTCAGAATTTATTATGCAAACAGTGTTGATGCTATATAATATCGCAAGAAAAAATTATAGCTTTAATTATATTGTAGTGCATAAAATCATGTATTTTATCCAATATATATACATATATATATATAGTGGGACCTCTGTATTTGTAATGCTTAAATAGTCATTGCATGAGTTGATACAGTGATAAGTGAATTTATCCATCAAAAGATGTGTTACCATGACTTTGGTGAATACAGTTTATTCATGCTTTTCAGTACACAAGCCATAAACAGCAAATCTACTCATAACTATCACAAAACCTATATGGCTTTAGTGAATTTTTCTGGGTTGCAGTTTCCAACATTAATAACAAATGGCACAGCTAGCTAAAAGAAGTTGAAATACAACTAACTAATCCTTCAAAAAGTGGGAAGACCACAGTTTTTTTAAAAAAACATGTCGAGTTTTCCTTATTAAAAAAAACAAAAGAAATTGAATAGGTGCTGCATTTCCCAACTTGCAGGTAGAATAATGAGAACATTTGTCATGCTCATCATGAAGCCTGACCAGTAACAAAAAGTTGTAGCCCAAAATAATGGACATAGCAAACCTGACAGCATCAACTGTTGACAATGAGATTTCTAATAACAATTATTTTTTAAACAGAGAGGATTACAACCAATACTAGGCAAGCCATAGTGTAATAATGAATGTATTGAAGCAGAAGTAGATCAGAGAGACAGTAGGGATGCAAAATTAATAGTAGACCATTTTAAATTGAAGTTCTCTTTTATATTTTGCCAAAACTAGTTTACAGGCTGTACCATGATGTAAGATTGAAGGGTTCAGAGGCCACGTGAGTCATTTTGTCTCTACCAGGTCCCATTAAGTTTCTTGTTGCCTGGTCATTCTATGTCTATATCCATGTGTTTTCCAGCTTTCTTTTATTTCTTCATTGAACTTTGCCCTTTTTACAACTCCCTCATAGGGATGGGATATAAGAGGTCAAAAGGATCTTTGCTTCAGTGAGTTAACTACTGCCCTTCGAGAATCAGTGCATTCCACTGTCCTTGCAAGCTTTTTCTTGCTTTTGTTGTTTTTCTCACTTCCTTTCATCAGAGGTGTCAGGAGAGAGATGCTATTCCATCTTAGATGAACCTGAAATGATTTAGTTTTCTTCCAGTTTAAAGCATTCTTGAAAAGGAATTCCTCATTTTAGATTTTACATCTGTCCAACAAACAAAAGTGCCTTACAGCTTGTTTTTTAAGGGAAAAAAAAGAAATATCCCACACTGATTAAACAAAATCCATCTCTGGTGTCTTTTACAAAAGGAATCAGACTCAGATGGGATGTTTAAAATGAACATCTGACAAGCAGCTGGTACCCATGTTGCTTATTGTTTCTCTTTTGCATGGCCTCCCGTGCTGAACTCATTAGATCAACTTTATTTTTTCTGCAATATGCTTGAAACTTGCTTCCTTATGCAAAGATTGGGCAGCTGGAATGCAGAGATCCTTGTAAAAATTTACTGAGATCATATTGAGTCTTCAAAGAACATTGAACATATATTCCTTGGTCAACCATGAAGAGTGATTGAAGTATTGGATTAGGATAAAGGAGACTTAGATTCAAGTTCACTCATAGTCATAGCAGTTTATGGACTAGTTTTAAATCGGTCACTTTCGTACTCAATTTTCCTCACAGCAGAAGTGGGAGATTAAAATGAAGCAAAATTCTGTCATGAATTATTTGAGCTTTGGAAGAAATATACGATATAAATAAAATAATTCAAAGATAAGTATATAAACTAAATTTCTGAAGTTATCAAGCAATTTTAAATGCCATGCTTCTTTTTAATGGTACAGAAAGTTTCAAGACATTTCCTCCTGCCAAGAACTTATTATCCAGCCTTTTCTCTCCAAAATATTGGAAATTTTCAGTGGTAAAGCCGTGTGGAAAATAAAACCATTTATTTATTCATCACACCATTGCTTCCATAAAAGATCCCACATGTTTTCCAGGAAAACACTCACCTAGATTGACTGTATAGCAAGACTTTGTTTTAGCACCTTTAATTTTGTTAAAACATTCTGGTCCAAAAAAAATTTAGTGAAGGAGGGAAATGGATACATGAACATCTGGCTTTCCTGAATAAGGCAGGAATGAGCTAGATGAATAAACGCATGTCTCTGTGATCTTAACATGCCCAAGCACGCAAGTTCATGAGAGATTGGAATGTCATGGAGACATGATTTTACAACAGGATTCTCTACCAGCAGAATGAACAAAAGTCGCATCAAGTCTATGGAGATTCTCAATCATCCAGGTGATGGCTGTCCCAAAAGTGTTTTTTCTCAAAAGTCAACTGAATGTTCTTTGAAAATAGCACTTAGACTTAAATACTGCTCCATAGTGTTTTATAGCCCTCTCCGAGCAGTTTACAAATGTCAGCCTATGCCCCCAACAATCTGGGCCCTCATTTTACTAACCTCGGAAGGAGTCTGAGTCAACCTTGAGCTGATCAGGATCAAACTCTTGACAGTGGGCAGAGTTAGCCTGGAGTATTGCATTCTAACCACTGTGCCACTATGGCTCCTGAAGAAGTTTCTGGGATGAGAAGTGAAAATGTTTTCAAAGGAAGAAAAAAAAGACAAGAAAGTCCAGTTGCCTTTTGGAAAAAGCACTTTTGGGACAATCTAATCAAACCCAAAAGGAAGCCTGATAAACAGTCCAACATGCCACAAGAGATCGGTTATCTTCTCTCGTTCATTCAATCAACCAAATTTCTGAAAAGAGTTTGTTGTAATTATACTGAGCGCAAGTCTGCTTGACTTTGCCTTGGCTGAATATTAAAATGCATCAATTGTTTAATGTGGAGAATACAAAATTAAAATTATTAGGATAATAATCTGAAAAGACAGTATTTCTTGCCAGCAATTAGAACCTCTTGTAGTCACAAGCAATGCTTGTCTGCTACTAGAATGACAGGCAGGAAAAGTAGGGGAGGACGTGGAAGAAATCCAGAAACTTGAGGACATTTGTTTCTTACTTCTGAGGATTTTTTAAAGCTCCAATTTCAAGAGTACACTTCATTAAGAGGCTTTCACAGTTCTATAGTCTCTGGACTCCGTTCCAGAAAGGTTTTTATGCAGACTGTGCTAAACATTCTTCTGCATTTGAAACTACAGGATTAAGTGGTGGTTTAAAATCAAATCTAAATCACAAAAAAGTATTCAAAATGTTAATTAAAAGGAGTTAGTTTCTGAATAAGCTATCGCTTGCAAAGGATTTCTAAGAACCTTGGAAGAGGCAGGGGAGTTCATTCATATTTCTTTCTCTGTTGACCCAGCAATTGTGAAATATCTTAGGTGCACATTTGCAAGCTGTCTCAGTGCCAAAGCAAAACTTTTGGCTTTGGAGCAGGAATATTGTATAATCAGCCATGCTCCTTGTAGATAGAAAGCAATCTTTTTCAAAGGTGCCAGGAGTTAATCAGCTTCTGTTGCTAACACAGAATATTTTTACAATTGCATAAAAAGCTTATTACTTTGGATTACAGTGTTCCTTGTTGTCATAGAAATTCATTGATTGTGCTTTCATATCCAGACTTTAAGATGTTACCAAACAAGAGGTGAACCACAAAAGGATATCTTTTATGATTCTTTTGAAAGTATATGTTGATTTTTAAAAGTCCATAAAGGTTTAATTTAATGGAATACCTAAAGGCATTTCCAATTTGGTTGCAAAGCCAAGTAAACAGTGCTCTAAATGTAGGCTTACGTAGGTTCCATGGTATATATTATATACTGCATATTTCTGAACCAATTTTATTTTTCATGGCCTACGTGTAAAAGTGAATCAGAGCTAATGTATACCAGTGATATTTTTTACCTCCCAGGATAGGAATAGCATTTTCCCCTTATTCTCTTCTTTCACATTTAATTTTTATACTTTCCATGCTGGAACAATTTGGTATGCTGAAATTTGGAAGTATCTCAAGTCAAAATGTGTAGTATATGAACCTGCTATACTGAGTCCTGTTTCTCTCTCTGTATCCGAATGTTGATTGCCAAGTTTTATAGCTACAGCAGATTTTATTATTCAAAAACAGAACCAGATGGAATGCCAGTTCAAAGAACATGTCAGAATTAAATATTTCTCTTTTTAATTAGTTGCTTCTGATTTATGCAAGAAAAAAATTAACATAAGACAAGGAGAATGTGCCATACATCCAGATGTGACACAGCCTAGACAAGCACTGTCTTTTCCCTGTCAAAAAGATAGGTTCTCTTTTTTTCCCATCACAATTGGGGGGGAGGTGACAGAACTTGTAAGCATGGCATTGATAAATGGCAAAGACCTGCCTTCACTCTATAATGGCAACATTTAAAAATACTCGCCCATTTTAATTGAAAATTAGCATACCTTCTACAGGGGGCATAATCTATCATTTCTGTAGCTTAGTTTTTTCTACCGTAAACAGTATTTCATAATCCTTTAGACTTCAGTCAACTCAAGGAAGGAGACTTGAAGGCCATTTACTTCTACCAAGTAATACTTCTTTAAAGATTTAATATGCAAATATCTTCCATATAGCAAGTATGTAAGATGGAAAAACTATATGTGTTGCAATTGCTAGATCAACAGAGCTCATGCAGTGCAGACCATGGTAGCTCCATTGGTGATTTAGGACCAATGCCTCATTTAATCATCATCTGCAGTTATGTCAATTGTTGTGTCCAGGGGAGGACACTTGCAAGCGCGGGAAATGCCCGCGCTGGGATTGGCAGGCTGCCAGCCCCGCGGGGGTACTTAAGAGGCAGCGCGGCCACCGAGCGCCATTCTTCCGACTGACCACCATCACCAATAAAGGCATCCAGCATAGCCAGTCTCCGTCTCGTTCTTGGGTATCCACGATCTAACATCAATGATGGAAAAGTAATTTTATTACCAATCTTCACATTTACAACCTTTGCAGGTCTGTAAAGCAAAGGAAGCTCTAAAGCAAAAGAAGCAAAGAAAAGATCATAACCACAGTTTCATTTAGCAATTTTTTTGTTTAATGATTGTTAGTGTTAATTCTGGTCACTAAATAAGGATTATATTAATAACTAAATGACTGCCCATACTTCCATATCAAGCAGGAGTGAGCAACAGAACACATGTACCCAACCGCAAGCCCATTTTTTTCAACATCCAGAACTTCCCCAGAATCATGCTGGGAAAATGACAATTTTAATGTAATTTTTTCATTATTTTCTTTTTTTAATCCTCAATTTAAAAACATATCATGACCACATTCCTTATGGAATAAGGAAGACAATAATATTGAGGGACTAAGGTAATTTGACTATAAATTGTTGTCCCCAAGAGGTAATCAAATTATATTTTCCCAATTACTGGTAAAGTGCTAAGGAAACCAGAAAAGAATGCCTACTATCAAAGATAGTCCTCATTTTACAATCATTGATTTAGTGATCATTCAAAGTTACATCAGCACTGAAAAAATAACTTATCACCGGTTTTCACACTTTATTCCCTTCCTATTTTTGACTTTGGGGAATATTTTATATATAGATTTTAGGCAACAGAAATTAAGTTCTCCTTCCAGGGTTTACTGTCTTCCTCAGATTCTCTGGAAGGTGAAACTTTTAATATAAACTAGAAGAATCTTGTCTCTTCTACATAAATGGCATGCTACAGATATTAAGAAGTATATATGTGCAGCCTAGAGTTTTACATACCACATTGGTGATGCATATTCTAAATAGCTGTGGGACATCTATGTTTTCAAGTTTCACTATCTAAAAGAACAAATGTTCTTTTGGATTTTAAATAAGTACATAAGAAATTGCTACAGAATAAAAAATAGCACAAAGAAATTTAATGGTTAGGTTCAAACTAAGGAAGTTTATGAAAACTATGGTTGTGACAAATGCATAATTTCTCTATTCATTTCTGAAACGCTGGAAATAATAAAACATCTACTATTTTGTTTCAACTAGGTTTTCAAATACAAAGTGTTAAAAGAGGTCTCTCTTGAACTGCACCTTCAGAATAGGTGATTCTGGGTTCTGCTATGGTCGACTGATTTGGGGAAAAGAAACATTGGCTCATCTAGAAATAGACTACAGTTACATATTATAGTTGTTTATGATGTGTTCTGTTTAGCCGTGTCTTGGCAAAAGATGCGAATTTGGCCATTGTGGTTTATAAACCATGCTTTGTGGTTTTGTTTTATTTCCAAATTAGGTCATTGTTGTTTAGCAAATTACAATGTAAACAAATTATGGTTTAGCACAATGCATGAAACCAGCCAGATGTATGCTTAGGATTTTGGCAGTGGCCTGCAAGAGACCAGAACTTACTAACATCATGTGACTACTGCATCCAATTTACAGGTAATTCAGAAGGTTAATATGCTAGTTTAGTGTAGAATATTTTAGAAATAAATACTCCGTGAAGATTGGTACAATAATGGAAGTTTTAACACAGAACAGGTCTTGCTATATAAGGAAACTAGCTGACCCGGCCACGCGTTGCTGTGGCCCAGTTTGGGGCTGTTTGAATAGGCTGGGGCGGAAATGCACTCC
>JANHFO010005742.1:65518-75642 GCA_032468095.1 Pareas carinatus | reverse complement strand
AAGGAAGGAAGGTAGGAAGGAAGGAAGGAAGGAAGGAAGGAAGGAAGGAAGAAAAGAAAGAAGAAAGGAAGGAAGAAAGAGGAAGAAAGAAATGAAGGAAGGAAAAAGAAAGGAAGGAAGGAAGGAAGAAAAGGAAGAAAAGAAGAAAGGAAAAAGGAAGGAATGAAGGAAGGAAGGAAAGAGGAAGAAAGGAAGAAAAGAAGAAAGGAAGAAAGGAAGAAAGGAAGAAAGGAAGAAAAGAGAAGGAAGAAATGAAGGAAGGAAAGAGAAAGAAAGGAAGAAAAGAAGAAAAGAAGAAAGGAAGTAAGGAAGAAAGGAAGAAAGGAAGGAAGGAAGGAAAGAGGAAGGAAGGAAGAAAAGAATAAAAGACAAAAGAAAGTAAAGAAAGAAGGAAGGAAGGAAGGAAGGAAGATAGGAAAAAGAAAAAAGGAAGTAAGGAAGAAAAGAAGAAAGGAAAGAAAGGAAAAAAGGAACAAAAGAAGAAAAGAAGGAAGGAAAGAAGGAAGGAAGGAAGGAAGGAAAAGAGAAAGCCCCAAACTGATCAAATTAAAATAAAACAAAAGAAAGCAAAACAGAATAAAAAGAGAGGGACTCCATATTCACTCTGCCCCGAGTCCTGGGAGAACTTCACAATTCTTCACAAGTTCTTCAATGACATAGGGAATGAATGAATAAAGTATGAATTTCTTGTGCAACGTTTCCAATTCTATCAGATTTATCTTGTGTTTAATTGAAAAAAAACAGGGAAAAGTGGGGGGTGGATTGTTGGAATGTAATTCTTGAGAAATGCGACGTGTAAAAATATTTCAGTTTCAATTTAGAGAAATTCTGGAAGTTGTTCACAACTTAAAGGGACCAAGGTTGGCGACTCCTGTTTTAGAAGATCTTTATTGGATGACTAAAATCATGGTTAAGATCATTAACATTTGAATATTAACAAACTGATGAACAACAGAATCCTACAATCAAATGAATCAAATCTCTCTCTCTCTCCCCTCTCTCCCTCTCTCACACACACAATTGTACATACTCAAATTTACCCATGAAGATGGAATATGTGTCGGCTTGGAAGTAATAATTATACTTATGAGCACCAAAGTGTTTATTAAATTATCAAATTTATACACCTCTTGACATGTTGGGCTTTGTGAGTAATTATAGTTTAGCACTGTAGTAATAATTTGCAAGATTTATGTAACCAATGAAGCAGCAAGTGAAGCCAAAAAGCTGTCTGGAATAATTAAAGTGAAGAGGTAATGTTCAACAGGTAATGCCAGCCAAAAGAATTCTGACCTCGGGGCAAAAGACAAAGAAAAACAGAAAAGGAGAAAGGAAAGTAAACAGACGCCAACTTGGGTATTTCCTGCTGAAGGGACTGCTGTCCTGTCTAAGGTGCCATATCCCACCCACTGCTGGATGGGGTCACGATGTCATTGGAGCCTCAAGCTGAAATATGAAGGAAAAAGGCCAGAAGATGGTGTTTGATGGCCCTGGAGGGAGAAGTCAAGGAGAAGGTTGAAAGAGCATATGAAAAATGGTTTCAGAAATTGGATATGTCTAATCTAATGAAAAGAAGGACTATGGGTGACATGATGACAGTCTTCTAATATCTAAGGGGCTGCCACAAGGAAGAAGAGGGCCAACGTATTTTCCAAAGCACCAGAAGGCAGAACAAGAAGCAGATGGATGGAAACTAAGCAACCTAGAACTAAGGAGAAATTTCCTGGACAGTCAGAACAATTAATCAATGGGAAATGCCTTGCCTTAAATAAGTTGTGAGTGCTCCATCACAGGAGGTTTTCAAAGAAGAAGAGATTGAACAGTCATTTTCCTGAAAGGGGGTAGGGTCTCCTGCTTGATCAGGGGGTTGGAGTAGAAGATCTCCAAGGTCCCTCCCAACTCTGTTATTCTGACCTCTTTGAAGATGGCAACCTTAAGAGCAAAAATTAGGCAAACTTAAGCATTTAGTCATTGAACTAGGATTTGAGCAAATTACAATGTGTCTATCAGGATGTAGACATCACAAGCCTGAAGTTGAAGCCTTTGTAGGGTGATGTTCTGATGCATTTTGATAGAACTTCCGTTTCTGACACATGCTGCTGACATAATTTTAAATTCCTATTGGATTTTAAATTGGTTTTATATTTGACCCCAAATCAGCCACTGCAATTATTGTTTTTATATTGTTTTTAATGTGTTGTTTGTGTATTTGTTATAACTGTTTTTATACGGCTGTACACCGCCCTGGATCCCTTTGGGGAGAAGGGTGGTATAAAAATACAATAAATAAATAAATAAATAAATAAATAAATAAACAAATAAATAAATAAATAAATACATACATACATACATACATACATACATACATACATACATACATACATACATACATAAATATATTTCTAGAAATAATTCCAGAATAAGATTTAGAATGTAGTTATATGTAACATTAACAAACCCAAACACACATACACCGAGAAACATGCAATTCATGGGCCACAATGTATCATGTAATGCCAAACATTTTATATTAATTTAATAATTAATAATTAATAATATTATTAATTAATAATTAATAATCCCAAATATCCAAATTTTTTGCAATTAAGCAGGGATTGCATAGAACCATGAAACACTGTAGAGTGGGAGGGAGCCAAAGAAAGATGACGAGAATAGAAATTAATTTGTTAGTAAAAAGAAGATTGTTTCAGCTGCTCTATTTTGCTGACCATTTTTATCTAGTGTTGTCAATTAGCCTGTAGAATTAGGAAATAAAATCTGAAGATCAAAATGTTTGATTTATGGACTTAGCTGGTTATGTTTAGTGACTTCTTTTGGGTACTGGTCTAAATGTTCAGTTATTAAATTGATTAACCAATTAAATATTACGACAGCTTTGTCTGATGGTATTTCCTATCAATTTTCTATGAGCAACTTGGAATCTTTTTGTACCTTCTTTAATTGATTAGTAAATATCATCCCTTGCAGTTAAGTGTTGCCAGTTTCCCTGCTGAGTTTCAGGAGGTTCCACAATCTTAGGAAAACTGGGTATGAAATTCCTTTTCTTAGAAAAGAGAAGTCTTAGATCAGTCTCTCAAAATATTTTAATAGTTTTTCATGGAGTGTGTATTTCTCTGTGGCAACCCAATGTTGTGGAATACAGTTCCCCTTCTCCAGGATGATGCTGGCTGCCTCATTGTTGGTCTTCTGTACATTATCAAAGACAGAATAATTCCCAAGAGTCTTGGGGGGACTCGCTTTACCTACTACCTTACCATTATTTATGTCTTTATTGGATTTTATGTTTTGACTTTGTTTTTATATATCCCTGTCCTTCCTAGCATTTTTACAGCAAATGCAGTTTGTGCTTCTGTGGCGGATCACTCAAATGCATTATTCACACTCCAAACCCCAAAGTCATGGAGACGACGTTCATGCCTAAGGTAGGACTAGAACTCACAGACTCCTGGTTTTTAGCCTGAAATTCAGATATAAGATCTCATTCAAGAGAGAGAACAGATAATGGTGAAAGTTTTGCTTGTCAGACTATATGGTATGATTTATTTTTATATGCATTTATGTACATCATACACATTATGTAAGCGGTATATAAGTCTAAATAATAAGTAAGTAAATAAGTAAGCAAGCAAGCAAGCAAGCAACCAAGCAAGCAAGCAAGCAAGCAAGCAAGCAAGCAAGTAAGTAAGTAAGTAAATTATATATAAGCCTAGTTCAGAGAAAACGTGCTCTTTCACAATTCAAAATGAGTGGAGTAAAGCTGAAAACATTTGTTAAAGTTTCAACTAGTTCTTATGTTGAATGCTGTACCACTGCATCATTCCATCCATCTGCATTATTTAAAAACATGGCATGATTTTTTTTCCTAAAGAAAAAGAAATAATGGAAATGTTTGGGGCAAATTCTCATTTAGGCATCGTCCAGAGAATATTGGCTAAGATACTAGCATAGTATCAGATACTGAAACTAGTTTTAGCCTTGTACTCTTTGACAAAAGTTTTAAGTTCTCTTTGACTAAATAGCCGATTTGGAATTGAATCTGTCACTTTTAGTCAACCAACTAATTACAGTTGCAGGTCACTCAAAGTCACATATGTGAGATATGCAAGCATATAAATCACTCAAACAAACAACAAACAAATACATATGAATTTAGGGTTAGGGTTATTCTTTAAACTAGTGTCTCACAATGGAATCAGACCCCCCAGGAAGCAATTTTGAAGTTCAAGAGGCCAATCTGAGAGTCTAGATTTTATTTATAATGTTCAATGAGGCATGGTTTGCCCATACGAAGATGCTATCATTATTCATATTCAGTGTGAAAATGTTGCAGAAACAATAGAAAAACAGTTTCACTGGAATGGACTGCTAAAAAAGAGGACCAATCATTGTCTACATGGTAATTTTAGTAATATTATCACTAAATTATATAATTTCTTATAATAATACATTTGCATTTTTCAGACCATAAGAATTAAGAAAAAGCTGAGGTCAGAGTAAAGCTATTTTAATAATTCTAGTCAAAGAATAAAGCTCATCTCCAAATATACAAAATCTAAGATGAGTTCTGAGCAACCAGAAAAGTAATTAATTAAAGTCTCAAGACATCACATGCTGGTATCTCTTTTCTACCTGGGAGGCATCTGGTATATGTTCACAAAGGGGCATATACTGACTGTATCAAGGTATAATATTTCTAGTCTTATTTACATAGGCTTTTAGTTATGTACCTAATTCCTAGAAGATGTTTTTATCATTTCTATTCTCTAAGCAAAACCATGGAAATGGCTTGTCATTTTCTTCTGGAATATTTCTCCAACTTCCCAGTCTATCCTACTGTCCTGCTAATCCTAGATGTTTCCCAACCAAATTTGTCATTTTACATTTTTTAAGATCAGCCATGATTCACTAGGTCTTGTCCCCTATTGGGACATGCTGGATGTTCTGTGTAACTTTCACTCAAAAGTATTGGTTTAAATTGTTTAATTTTATGCCAACAGAAATAAAATGTGGCAGGTAAAAGAAAATATAAGATTAGAAAATTAGAAACTGACTATTGCCAAATGTTGGAGCTACTGTATTCCCATCATAAAACTAAAATACTACTGTAGGGTTTTTAGGACAAACTGAACAACTTGATTTGCAAAACTAAAAAAAAATGTACTGTCTTAACAAGCATTTCTGCATTCCTTACAGTGGGGTTTTAAGTGAATATATTTAGATTTGGAATTTGAGAATTTTCTCTACCGCAATTCAAAGCATCAAGTCTGTTTTTTGCCATATTTACTTTCTTAATCTATTAAACTTGCATCTTGCTTTCTATATTCCATCAAATTTGTCTGAGTGACTGAAAGAGGAATTTATTGAATATAAGCTGTTACCATCTCATTGCTTAGATGAAAGAGAGGTATCCATGGCCCTACTGCTTCAACTTAATGGCATAAACCCAGCAAAACATGACAAAACTATGCCAATCTAATAGCAAATGTCAACAAGAGAAATTATTCTCTGGTTTGTCATTACTGAACTGTCCAATCTCATAATGTAATTAGAGATCGCACAGAAGGATTACAATAACAAGAAGCTGCAGTCAGCACATCACTATGGAAGCTTAATTCCAACAGGGTAAACAGGTGACAAAGCACTATAGCCACAATGGACAGGGACAGATAGCCTTTGCATAGTCGCTGATTGATTGAAAAGCTTTTTGAGAAGATTAAAAAATCTGAAGCAACATAGGAGAAAACAACTCTCATTTATCTGAAACCCCAGCTAGAGTTCAGATTAAGCCTGTTGATAAACAGTACAAAAATGCAGGTAATGCATAGAATACAATATGTCCTCTGTATCCAAGAGTTCCTTAATCTTGTAATTGAAATGCACAAAATTATGTTCTGAGAAGGTTAGATCCTAGGGGGGAAAATATTAAAACATCCTGAAAGTCAACTTTGAGAGGAAACCAGAGATATTTCTTTTGGAAATAATGGACAAAGATTTGGGGGGAAATGTGGAAATTTAATGTTACTGTATATATGAGGACAGCAGCAAGATTACTTTATGTTCAAAAATGGAAAGTCACCAAGATTCCTACAATGGAAGAATGGTTACAAAAGTTGATTGACTTAGCAGAGATGGCGAAACTGACTGTTCTGATTAAAGAGAATGACATAAAAACTTTTGTAGACACCTGGAAACTGCCCCTTGACTTTGTGTTCACGGCCGAAAAAAATGAAACTTTGATTATGGATTTTACCGATTATCTAGATATGTTGATACAGAGGAGACCGTTCAAATTGTTTATGATTGTCAGAATTTGAAACTTGTTTATTGCTATATCTTACTGCACAAAAGCAGGTTGGAAGTCAACGCCTTTTTCTTTTCTTTTTTCCCCTTTTTTCCCCTTCCCTTTCTCTTTTCCCTTTTCCTTCCCTACTTTTCAATTGTTTGTTTTTATATTTCTTTTGTATGTTATATTACAATTATATTAAAATTAAATAAAAATTAAAAAAACATTAAAACTTGATACCATGTGAACTTGCTTTTGGATATACTTCATTTGTCCGTCTTGCTTTGTAATGTATATTAAAACTTCAAATTCACTCTGGAGAATGAGAGGATAATTTTGCTTTCTATTTGTCTTTCCTACTGAGGCTATTGATGTAAAAATTAGGCAGGTGGGCTGCAAAAGGAGCTAATAGCAGTGTTTGTGAGATCATTTGCATGGTTGTTTAATGTTGAACCAAAAATTATTTGTAATCACTTTGGAAATTTCAGTCTTCACAGTGTTGCGAAGATTTGGAGCAAAAGTATATGTACAAGATTGTGCAAAAGCAAAATAATTGGTGTGATAATGGAAAGATAGCAGTGGGGAACAGAGCAAAAATATCTGAATATCTATCTGATCAAATGAATTGTAAATATGCATAAACATTCCTATTGAAATTAATATGAACTACTGTACATTTGTTTTTTCATATTTAATCCCATCGTCATTAAGACTAGGTGGTTTTTAACCAATGACAGATACTGTCTTTAACAATCCTGCACTTTCTGTTCAGATCCGAAAAATATTTTGTATTTTACTAAAGATTACAGCAGCAAATGTAATCCATGTTTAGTTTTCTTTTTTAGTTATTTAAAATGTTTTATATGGTCACCCATCTCGTGAGACACATCTCTAGGTGGCTAAAACAGTATTGAAAATGCAACAAGAAAAACATGAAAATTCTGATGTCAAGTACATCCATCCAGCTATGCAGTGTACCAGGCTCTAACTTTGCAGTGCTGGAAGTGGGGAACTGTAAATGGTTTTCTGGAAATTTAAGAGGTGACAGCCTGCCAGAACTCAAGCAGAAGGATATTCCATAGGGCAGGGACCATGACAGAAAAGGTATGTTTTCAAGATTCTACTAGATAGCAACATTTGAGGGAAGGTACGTGCAGTATGCCCACTCTATCAGATCTAGTGAAATGGACAAATACCCTTAGGAAGAGATAATCCCGCAAATAACCTGATCCTGTCCCAGGTAAGTATTAAAAAGATCTTTGAATTGCACTCAGAAAGAAACTAGAAGCCAGGGCAGCTTCCACAGTAATGATGCAACATAGGTAAAATGAAAGTCATTACCATTTAAGCTATATATTCTGAGCCAATTGTAATTTTGACGTGATTGTCAAGGACAGCTCCAAGAAGAGTGCATTTAATTAGTCCAACTGGGAAGTGACCAAAGCATGTGAACAAGGTCTTCTGATCCAAGAATGGGTACAAATGGCACACAAGACATATCTAACCTAACCATGGCACCTAGCTGGTCAAGGACTCCAAGAGGACTTCCAAATTCAACACGAGCTCTGTCTGGATAAGTGGTACCCCAATGAGAGTGAAAGATAAACCATCAGCAGTCTCAGGGAGTCCAAAACTCCAAAAGTCATTATGCTAGAGTTGAACAATAGCCAGTTAACTCCCCATCTAGACTTTCACAGCTTCCAGGCACTGAATCAGCACTGAAATGGTGCCCCCTGACTGGCTAGGAGTGGAAATGTATAATTGGCTATCCTTATATTCAAAGTAAACTGCACCTCATGCTGTTCAATAACCTCAACCAGCTGTTTAATGTAGAGGTTAAAAGGGAGTGGTGAGAGATTGGAACCCTGGGACTCCCCCACTGTAAAAGCCCGGAGCTGGATTCTTCCTTCCTATTAGCACTAACTGATACCAGCCACAGTGGAAGGAAGAGAACCACTGCAAAACAGTACCTTCCACTTCCAATCTCCATAATCATTTCAGAAGAATACCATGGTTGATGGTATTGAAAGCTACTAAGTGATCCAGGAAGCCCAGGGCAGTTGAACTATCTCCATCCCAAGTCCTCCAAAAGTCATCCACAAGTGTGATCAGTGCCATCTGCATACTATTATCCTAACACTATCTTAAATCCAAAAGAAGCGACACTACTGTTATGCATGTTTAACTGAGACAGATATGTGTCGACATTAGTACATTAATTTATGAAAAATGTATAAGTTTATATCAATTTAATACAAACCACAGAAAAACTCCCTTTGTGTGTGGATGTGTTTTTAAAGTATCAGAGTGGGATGTTTACTTCCACTTTTATGGGGTTTTTTCCATCATCATATAAGACAATCAATTTTAGTTTTAGTCATCGTAATTTTCTTCCTACTTTTAAATTAAAATACCAAGAAAGAAAGTTGTTTCATTTATGCTATCAATTGGATATAGGCATAACTGAATGTTACAATAAAGCTAATTTAGTTTTTAATTATATGCCTTGTCCTAGTTCATTAGCTGTATACTATTGAGGTGCAACAAAGGTAAGTGATTCATTGCTGACACATGGCATTCCATGAGCAGTCATTAATTAGCAGTCTAACACTTGGACATAAATTGGTGAGGAGAATCAGCAAATAAAACTTTAATCAGTTCTCTCCTCCCCCATTCTTAGATATTTTCAGCATCTTCCATTCAGATTCAATCTTCATCAGAGTAATAAAAAAACAAAAACAAAAGAACCACACTTTCAGCTGCTATACATCAGCATTGCTCAATTGATTTTTCTGGAATTAAGCAGAAATGTATCAAATGAGCCAGCTCCATAGAAATAAATAAAAGAGACAAGCTAAGTTAAACCTCAAAGAAGGCTGGCCTGTCAACAAGAATTCAGAATGAAAATGGAAAGTCATCATGGACACTCTTTAATGAGCATAAAGTGACTCCCCTGCAAACAGGGATGTCAAATATGAAATGTCTTTCTACGTATAGGGTGTCCTTGCAAACCTCATTGTTTCTGAGCTGCTTGTATAAAATAACTTTCTTTGGTAATAGATTTCAACCCAAGTATTTCAGGGACCCACGCACTCGGGGAGGACACACACTGGATCTAGTGTTTGCCTCTGAACAGTGGTTAAATGATCTGTTTTTAGGATATATAGTGGTTGAGCCCCTGTCATGGTCAGATCATTTTTTCCTTCGGCTGAGCTTCCTCCCTGCCACCCCCTGCTGCAGGGAGATGGAACAGACCTTGTGGTTCCACCCCAGGCACTTGATGGACCCAAATAGGTTCCAGATGGAGCTTGGGCCTTTTCCTGAACCCTTGTCCCACTGCTTGGACGAGGTGCTCGCTGCCACCTGGAATAGGGCGGCTAGCAGGGCCCTGGATCGGGTTGTGCCTTTGCGGCCTCTGACCCGGCATCGAACCACCCCAGCTCCCTGTTTTTCCGAGGAGCTGAGGGAGATGAAACACCAGAAAAGATGCCTAGAGGGCCCGTCGCACCGAGTCTGACCGATCTTTGGAAAGAATCCACATTAGGGCCTACCTTGATGCAATCAGAGTGACTAAGTATAATTACTTCTCTTCTCTGATCGCGTCTGCCGATAATCACTCCATCACCCTGTTTGGGGTGGTCTGTTCTCTCCTTCACTTGGAGGGATAGGCAGAGGATTTTAAAGGTTACTTCCAAGACAAGATTGATCAGATCTGGAGCGATTTGGACTCTGACTGGGTAGACGCAGGCAGGGTGATGGATGTGAGTCTTGAGGATGTTATCTGGGATGAGTTTGAGACTGTTGCTCCCAAGGACATGGA